>VYZM01019799.1:20272-64978 GCA_013398915.1 Dromas ardeola | reverse complement strand
TGACAGACACATTTCAAATAGGGGAAAAAAAAAAAAAAAAAACAACCCCACTAAACAAAATGCTCGCTCAGCATTATGCTAGAAGATAAAAATAGAAAGCAGGAGAGCTGGTACTGAATATCAAGCAGCATTCCCTATTCATTGCAGCACAGTGTGAGCAAGAGAGAACCCAAATCAACTTTCCCTTCACTCTGCTCTGCTGGAGGCTGCACGTTGTTTAAATTTCCTGTTCCTCATACACACGCCAGTGGGGAATTAGCTTTGGGGAGCTGTGGACTCGCACATCCACCATCATCGCAATGGCAACCCCCCACCAGCTTCTGAAAATAGCTCACGCCTTAGCGAGGAGAAAGGACAGGCTGGGTTGGTGATTTTTTTGTGAATATTCAACACCTTTGCCCAGCAGGCCTGCCTATTATTAGTACAGGGGATGTCAAAGAAGCTGGCTCTCATGCAAAGTTGCCATTCTAACTAATTAGACGGTGGCTTCCTCCAGCATATAAATTTGGGCTTTAGTGCCTTGTACAAGAGCACGCAGGACAGGAAGGGGGAAAAGGAGCAGAGAACAGGAACGTCTGCAGTCATCTTCGCTAAGCTAAAGGCTAAAAATTACATCTCTAGTCACAGGTAAGATAGAGAGAACTAACACACATCCCTCCGCACACTGAGAGGATGGCTCCGATTTTAGGATGGGCTGAACCTCCTTCTGGAGTAGATCGCCAGTGATTTGGGTCCAAGATGGGACTGTCATCCTCTGCTTCTGCCATCCAGACCATGTCCCAGGATTGCTCTGGGGCTGGAGAAAGTAACTCATTTCTCTCCTTGTCCATTGTCCCCAAGAATAAGCCACGTCCCAGCTGGCAGGACCTGCCTAAGGGTAAATCACAGAGGCATGACAGATGTCGAGGGCCCCATCAGAGCTGGGGCAGCCTTTCGGGTTACTCTTTGGCATTTCAGCTGTCTGCTGCAGCAGAGCCTGCAGTCTTGGGCACCTTGACGTCCCCTGCAAGTTTGGCACAAATCAAGACCAACTGCTCCCATAAAAGCAAAGGCTCTAAGTGACCTAAGTGCTAAAACAAAATGCTTTGCACATAAACTGTTTTAATTCTGAGTTTTCTCCTGGCCGAGAAGTGTACTTTTGGGGAAAAAAAAAATACTGATAGCTTTTAAAAGTTGACACAGTTTGACCCTATTTACTTTTTTCCTGCTTCTTAAAAGTAGGAGAGAAATAAAAAAAATCATTGCATGGCTCTACATGTACCACCTTCTAGTGCTTCAGTTTGCTTACTCCCACCTAGGAAGTGGGAACAATAAACCTTACCTAGTCCATAGAAAATTTCTAAAGCTTGTGCCCAAACTTGCAGACACTCACTTGTTCGGATGGCTTGGGCATGACTGGTACGAGAAGAGAGCCATGAGCAGTATGAAAAAACACAGGTTTGTGCAGGCATGTGTGCTCTCCTAGGATGAAGATGAGATGGAACACAGGATTAAGACACTTGCCCTTCTCTCCTTTCCTGCCACCACCACTTACTTTCTGCAACTCCATTCTGCCATCCCTGCTGCCTGGACAGATGCATTAAGATGCAGCCAGCTGCAAAATGATGGACACTGTCACCAGATGTGATAAACAACAGTGACAAACAGTGGCTTTGACAAGGGGGATTCCTCCTTGGGCTTAGGATCAGCCTCTCAGCCCAGACTCCTGGGTTAGCAGGTAGTTAAGAGATGCCATTTCTAAATCATACATACAACTCTACCCCCCACAAAAAAAAAAAAAAGAGAAAAGAAGAAAAAAAGAGGAAGGGAATGTTTTTTGCCAAAATCAGCACATTGAGCAAAGCAAAGAATAAGCAGTCTCTGAGGGTTCACGAGGCAGCTGCTCATCAAGAGCTCCACATTTTGGCATGACATGCAGTGATACCAATGCCCCTTTTGCACAACCACCCACATCTCTCCCAGCGCCAAGATGGCACCAATGCCGCTAAGACAAGCCCGATGCTTTGTCAGTCGCCTCTCACTCTCCCTCCACCTCACACACTCCCATCCAAGATGGAAATCAGGCATAGTTTCCGCAGAGGCTTAGCCTCTGGTTTGGAAGTATAAATCACCCCTTTCTGTGCTAGCTCTGCCACCTGACTGGTCATCAGCTGTCAATGAATGGACCTGACAAGAGATACCCAAGCCCACAAATCTTACCTCAAAATTATAAATCTTGCCAAAGAAGAATTTTTTTTCCTGGAAAAGAGGCGATTTACAGACCCGTAGATCTTCACTCAGCTTGGGGCAGAGGTGACAGATGAATTTTCCAGCACTGCTATTGTGAGCCACATTTATATATCCTACTCTTGCAGCACTTAACACAGTACCTCTGATTTATAAACCCCAGCCCAGGTTTCACACCTGCCTGTTTGCCATAATTCAGGCTGAGCAACAAGCTGCCTAATGGCAGGGCTGAACAACTCTCTGAGGGCATCTTGATCAGCACCCAAAACCAATCCTCTGTCCCAGTGAGGCACAGGTCTTTGGCACGTCCATGTCTGAGCCGAACATCACACACAGGTCTCTGAGAAGCTCATGAGAAGTTCATTTCCCTTTCCAGTTCCACATCCTTCCTAGATATCAACGCAGGGGTAGCAAAATTTCTTAACTAACCCTTTCCAAACTTTTTGGGGTTTGCTGAATTTTTGGGTTTGGTATTTTTGGTTTGCTGAAGTTTCGGTTTTTCCGCTGGCCTTTGTAAGGACGCTCTAATGTCAGGCTCTGTTTGCAATCAGAAACAAGTCTGGTTTTATTGAGGTGACTCAGGACACAGACCATCTTGTTTCTCATGTATTTAGTAACAATACTGTGTCAAAACAGAAGAGCACCTTGGTTTCCAAGCAGGGCCTGAAGGACAGCTATTAAGGCTGCAAAACATATGGCTCCTTTTAAGAGATTAATTAAGGTAGACCAAACACATCCACGCACTGGTCAGCACCAGATCCTGAACATGGAAATGGCTGATATAACACCTGATGATATTCTGAGGTAGGGCTTGCATACTCTACAACAGGATACTTCACTGCTGTAATAGCAACTCTGCAGTTGCCTGCCTTTAGTCGGGCCCCAGGGACAAACAGCTCTATTGGATTTGGATCACTTTATCTTCCAGGAGCTTAGATGTTCAGCAGGCCAGCCTCCCTGAGTTGAAAGAAGTTTATGTCTGGGAAGCAAGGTAGGACCCAAAGGGAAGGGAGAGAAAAGGAAGGGCTGAGCTCCTTGTCTATCTATCCTCTGGCTTGTATCTCAGCCCACAAAAAAATCAGGAAAGAAAACAGAAGTGGTGCAAGATGGCATTCCAGAAAGTCACAAGCGACTGACAGTGGTCCATCCCTGCACGTGTTCCCTGAAAGCCAACACCCAACGCAAGCAGGCTGGAGAAGTCGGTCACCCTTACTGCTAACTGACTGCTTCTGTGATGGAAAAACAGACACAGGGGCCAGGTCCTCCCTGGAAATCACATGTCAGGAAGGCAGTTCATCAGATATCAAAGGGAAAATGAATACAATAAAGGACTGGTAAGAAAGGAGAGCAATGCGGAGGGAAAGAGCCACAGACACACAACCACTGAAGGTCAGTTCCCCCTCTTGATTCCAGCAGGGAAATTCCTGGCTCTCAGATCATCCTTTGTTTGTCTGCCCTAGAGGAACAACAAGGGCTAAATCTCTTCTGCCCTATTCACTAGAAAACTCTCCTTGCATCACATTAGTTGCGAGCTAGCAAATCTATCGGGTTTTGGACAACCCAGAGTGACCATGGCATAACCAAGCTCTCTAGACTTCAAACAAACGGCACAGTGTAGGTGAAAAACAATCCCCCACCCAAGCAAGGAAACATATCAGACAAATGGTACAATTTTTGCCATCTTTGGTGATTTTTCCCAAAGACATGGACATCCCCAGGCTCACAACAGCTTTTACTTCCCCTGCTAGAAGCATCATTCACAAAAAAAGAACAAAGTGGATTGTGCCTATATTTGCAAAACACTTTGGGAAAGAATCAGTGACAAGAATTTGTCACCAAGACGGTGCTGATAGCAGTACCAAACCCAAAGGACACATGTTTAAACAGGGAAGGAAAAAAAAAAATAATAAAAAAATCATCAAAACCACAGAGCAAATCTATAGGTGATGGGAAACGTCACAGTTCCCTCCACCTGCAAGGAACACTCAGCCAAAGAAACGGGAGGCCCAATGCCTCTGTTAGACCATAAAAGCCTCCAATATACATTGAAGGGAACGTACCTATTCTTTTATTGTTACAAAATAACTCTAATAACAAACAAATCCCCAACTGTGGCTGAAGAAACCACAGATTCAGGAAGCTGTTAGTAAAGCATACTGTTAGTTTCCGAGACTAAACATGCAGCAGGTAAATACTACCCCTGGAGCAGGCAGAGGCATATTTCAAACACCACCTTACCCTACTGATTTGCAGCTTCTCAGCTCCAGGCTTGAAGAGGTTCCATCGACGGCCACCGTTCCTGCAGTTCCCGCGCACCTTCAGAGTCTTTGAAGCCTGTTCATTCTCAGCTGCCAGGATAAAATCCACAGGAAAAAAAAGGAATGACAAAAGATAAATGCCGTGCTTTCGCTCAGGCTGGGGGCGGAGGCTGTTCTTTTAAATGAAAGAAACAAAATTGTTTGCAAGAGACTCATTCAACCTCTTCTTTAGAAAAAGAGAGCAGAGAGTATATTTAGGTGCTTTATTCAGTGCTCTTGGGATACAAGAAAAATAGTGCAGCTTGGATACTACAAAATCGCAGGCAAAACCTAAGAGCCGAGAGCCAAATTCAGAGGTGGTGTAAGCTGGTGTGGTCAGACAAGCTGGGTGTGAAGCCAGGATGCTCTCCCAGGAGCACCAGGCAGCACAAGAACCTCATCAGCATGCACCGATATTAAAAGTGCAATAGCTCCTTGGGTCATAACTGCTAACAGCACCTCTGCAGTTTGGACCTGCAGAAATCCCAGCTTTACAGTCGCTCTTGCCCATATGATGCAATGCCTTGAAAAAGAAACAGCTCCTCAAACTTCTGCAGAAAACAAAAATGGAAAAGTCCGTAAAAGCTGGTTTTCAAAGAAACTGGGCTTCTTCTCACCCCAAGCATTTCAGGCCAGTCCCTCACAGATGCAATTCTGATCTATCTTTAAGCAATCTATACCATTTACACCAATTCTCAGCCTGGCCTTACAGATGGTACATAGCCAAGCACAAAACAGCTTGTAAAGAAGAGGCAAATGGTGGAGGAGCGCTGGCGACTCACCTTTCAAAATTAAGCTCTACTTTTCTATCAACCCAAATTTTCAGCTCCCTATCCTATCCCTTTCTTTTTGGGGCAAAGCTGCTATTCGGTACGAGACCGGGGTTTTTCCCTCCCACATTCGGCAAGTGTAGATTTTAATCCCTTCCTCTGTCTCTCTTTACACCCCCTAGCCTGGAGTGACAGCCTCTGGGAGGAAGGAAACAGAGGTGACCACCGCTAGTGCCCCCACAGCGGCTGCCAGCACAGGCTCCTGTCAGCAGGTGCATATGGTCCGGGCAGGTGCTTCCATGTGCCTGGGTATGCACACACACCCCCAGGGGTGCTCCCATCCCCTGGAGGCTTCTCATCCTGTTCATGGAGAAAGGCACCTACAGAAAACAGCCAAATTCTGGAATTCTTCCCTGAAAGATGAATAACGCTAATTTTCCTGATGCACCTCTAACCCAGGCAAAGGTTTCAGACCGCGTCGGTCCCGAGGGGTTTGAAACCAGATACCAAAGGGTAAATGGGTCCCAGGCTTTGGGAGAGTGGAAATCCACACCCCTGCTCCTGGGGTTTAGGTCACCTTTACCTTACAGCGGCAAAACACACACACACTACGTGCTCCCTGCCCCCAAATCAAATAGGTGGGGACTCTGCTCTGCCCAGGACAGCAGCGCAGAGCGCAGCGGAGCTGGGACCCTGCTGCAGCCCCGGCATGGCTGGGTGGGCAGCAATCCTGATTTTCTTCCAGCGTTGCTGGGAGAGAGATTGCACTGAGACCTATTTCCTAAACGCGATGCTGACGCAGGCAGCCTGCTGTTATTTTTAGCAACATGCGTTTCACTTTCTGGACTCACAGAAAATCAAGCTGCAGCGCGAGTGCCGATTATAGCAAGAGGCTGCTACCAGGCTCCAGAGGCAACGTGCCGACATAGTAGCACTCAGGA
Source organism: Dromas ardeola (assembly GCA_013398915.1). Taxonomy (NCBI): domain Eukaryota; kingdom Metazoa; phylum Chordata; class Aves; order Charadriiformes; family Dromadidae; genus Dromas; species Dromas ardeola. The sequence continues at coordinate 58,744 of VYZM01019799.1, read as the reverse complement.
GCAATGTGCAAACACAGAAATGCTCACATTTTGAGAGATGCGTGTGTTATTTCCCATGTGCTAGGAACGGGTGCACCCCGACAGAAGAGCCATCAATTAAAGAGGCAGCCGCTTTGCCTTTTCCTTCCCAGTTCTTCTTAACCCTGATGTGCTGCCACCATCCATTAACTGCTCGGATCCCCCGGGTGCTCCTGAGCAATGCCAGCAGAGTCTGGCAGCGCTCCTGTACTTGCCCATTGCTACATCACAGGATTCTTGGTGTTAGCAGCATCCCTTCAGGAAATAATTTCCTTACTCTAATTATCAATCTTTTTAATTAGAGGTTCAAAAAATGATGTCAGCTATTCAACCATCAGCCTATTTACCTGCCAACACAAGACCCTTCCAGCAAATACATTCTGTAGTGCTTTCTGTGGTGTCATTTTGACCAGGACAAATGAGAGTTACATTAATCAAGTGCTGCAGAGGATAGCTCGTCGCAGCCTTTGGCTCATGAGATTCTCTTCTTGATCAGGAAGAGTACCCAAGTGCAGGAGAAAAAAGCCTCACTTCTTGCTGTATTTCCAAACAAACTTCAGACTTGAGTTATGATCCCAATATCCATCACCACTTGCCACCTCCGAATGGCAAGTACTCACAACAAAGGCTGGTAAGAGGACAGAAAGCCAAGACGAAACTACCAAATGAAAACATACTGTTGCTGAACAGCTTTTACACCTTACGTGCCTATCTGTTCATCTTCCTGCAACCAAATTATAGGGACTGTGTTCAGAGATACTAAAGAGAGAAAATAGCCTTACTTCATAAATACACTGTATACAAAAAGATCTTATTAGCTAGCAAGAAACTCCTCAACCTGTGGCTATCAGAGCTCCCTCACCTGGCTCCAAGCCACACTTCTGACTTTTCAACCCATGCTGCCCTTAGCTTGCTCTGCAGGATGGGTGAGACCAAAAAAACAAGCCTGGGAGGAAAAACACCTCAAAGCTACTCACCGCGTCTTCGGAGCAAGTGCTGCATGCGCCCTCCCACCTGGTCCAGCCCCATCGGGGTGCTCTGGGAGAGGGGTTCAGAGCGGCATCTCTCCACGAGGACTTTGAAGGGTGGTGCTTGTGGGGATGGTTGAGAAGGATGAGACATCGGCTGGCAAGAAAAGGGTCAGGGAAGATTTTTACCAATACATGTCAAACCTCAGACAAAGCAATCGCAGAACATATAATGATACATATAATTTTCAAGACAGTGCAACACACCTTACGCTTTTTCACTGCAATCTGCACCCCCTTCATTTTTTTTTTGACTGAAAGATGAAGACTTGCTGACTCTGGTGTTGGAGTGCCCTAACTCCCATTGCATGGGGCTCACACCTCAAGCACAGCTCACAGTGTTTAAGTCCAACAACTTCCAGTGGCACATTAGCCTCCGAGGCACTTCTGAGAGTAACACATCTGCTTTCTGCACAGCATTTTGTCTACACTCACGTTACCAAGTCACAGCACGAGCACGCGTAGGGAGTGAATTAGCCGGTGCCAAGGACCCAGTACTAGCTAAAACATTTTGGGTTGGCTTCACGATGTGCAGTGAGGGCTGGCTGCATTCTAAGGGACAGCAAACCAGCAGCTAAAGAGATAACCTGGTTGGGAGGATGGGGCCTCACCTGCCAGCCCTATGCCACAGTGCCCAAGCAAAGGACCAGGCCAGGTCTGGAGATGGTGGCCAGGGTCAGCTAGACTTCAGATCATCAGGCACATTCAGGGGGATGAAGCAGGTGAGTCAGTTTGCAGATCAGGGTCAGACAAAGCCCTGCAATCGTTGGGCAGGTCCATGGTGGTGAGCCAGCCCCAAGGTCAAGCCAGGAACTCAGGCCCCAGGTTGGTGTCTAGCCCAGCAGGGCCTGTGGCCAGCCAATAGCACAGCTGTGGCTGAGCTGGAGACCAGCACTCCTCCCATGTTGCTCAAGGAAGGACTGAGCACCCAGGGCAGAGCTTAAATGGGCTGCCAGGCCCATGGGTATGGTATGGGGGCCCCAAGTGAGACTGCTTAGGCTCATTAGGAGCAATTAGTGCATTCAAAGCACAGTGAAGGTAGACAACTGGGAGGTCTGCTTCAACAGGACTTCTGAACTGAACCAGGAGATGCATCCTTTGGTGGCCTATAGGAAACAGGAGACTGTTAATTTCTGGCTTTTTTGACAGGTTACAGCTATCAGTCACCACTGGTCTCCATGTACGGCCATGCTCAGGAGACACGTGAGTAAGAAGTGGAAAATGGAACAAGAGGATTCTTCAGAAACATCTCCAGCACTTGAAAGACATAGTCAGGGAGTAGAGCAATGAGTTTGCAATGGTGAGGTTTAGGAGAACAGTCTGTTTGTGTGTGCTCATCCAGTAGCATAATAATAGGATCTGCCCATACTATTATAAAAATAAAAATTACAAGTGCTTAGAATAAAGCTGGGATACCCATCACGAACAATTCCTGCAAAACTCAACAGTCTTCCTGATAATAGGATCCATGTAAAAATGAATTAAATTAGTCACAGGATGTCATTTTCCTCATTCCCAAAAATCTTAACAAAACACTCCCTTCCAGGCATTTCCAGAGGTCATATAAGGTCTTTTCCAATTCCATAAACAGAAGCTTACAAATGGCCTACAAAGAGGACAGGAGATGAACAAACATAACAGCATTGCTATTATTGCTGTGCTGCTGGAGTCATCAGGAGGGTACAGAGAGCTTTCTGGGGAGCGAAAGGACTTCTCACGTGAAGATGGACTTGAATCACTTTGGTGGAACACATAACTGGAAAAGAACATACCCAACCCACACACTGTCCTCCTTCAAAACCCAAGTCTTACATCACTTAGCTGCTAACAGGTCTAATACAAATGCACCAACCCTCCTGCAACCCAGTATCTGTAAAATCAAGCCTCTTCACAAGCACGGCTGCTTTTCTTTAAAGATACTTCCTACCCACCCTACATCTTCTCCTGGTGGCTTCTGGTGTGACTGGGGAGATGCACCTAGCTGCTTGCAGATGGCCTGGCCTTGCTCTGTACCAAATCCACCAAGGACCATCGGCTTTGGACCGTGCTTCAGCCCTTTGTGTTACCCTTATGAATTTTTCTAGGTTTCTTTCCCAAAATACTGGGTTTTAGCTTATTGTAGGCCATGAAACACAGGTAGTTTCCCCGCTGATTAAAACAGGTCCAAAGCCCTGCTACTGTTGCTAAAAGGCTAGCTCCCAATCGCGTTGCCCAGCATTTGTAATGCTTGCTCTTCACAGCAACACCCTTTGGACCAGAACAGGGTCCCAAAGCACCCATTGCACACACCCTCCCAGCTGGGCACGATGCACCGAACGGGGTCGGTCTGCACCTTCCTCTGAACACCTGTTACAAGGTCCCACCAACAACACAGCCTTCTACACTGTTTTCTCTCTAATATATGTAGCACCTACCACCACAACTGGGTTTTTTTTTCAGTTATTATAGTGTGCCTTGTCTCCAGGAAGAACACAAGTTACAGGCCTTGCCAGGTTTCAGCTGGTTCAAACGCAAGGATGGGGCAAACCACAGCACTTAAAAGAAAACGGGGACCTCATTCTCTGAAAATGCGCAAGTATGTTTTCAGCAAAACTAGAACAATTATTTTTCCTGAAAGATTCACAGAGGAAAGCAGAAATTATCACAGTAGCTTCTCTGGAAGCTGACTGATAACAACTGCTAACAAGACACGTCCTCTCTATCAATAGCCTACAAAATATTACTTGAAACAGTGAGATACTTGCAATTGATTGAAGCACCCATAAAGTAGTAAAATACCCCAGTTATACCTTAATGTTGGGTAACATTAATCCAAAGAACGAATTAGCATTTATAGCTAACTGAAGAAAAACATTGGGAGTTTCCCTCACTTTTTCAGGAGGAAAAGATGCTGAAAGAGACAACTTGTAAAGCAATATTTTGCAGAATGGAATTTCCTTTTTTAAAAAAATCACATATCAAACTCCTACTTTTCATTTTATTCTCTGTGACATGTGACAACACGGAAGTCTTGTGTATAATCTTAGAGTCAAGAAATCAGCAGAAAAATCAGTTTACAAAGGTCAGGAGAAGAAAACGGGAGGGCTCCTCACTGGGAGGCTTCGAGCCTCAATCCGAGACAGACTTGTCATACTTCCACGGCCCTGCTAATAACTGGGTGCCTCTTATGGTTTAGTGTATCTGTTCTCAAGGCTTCAGCAGCCCCAGTTTTCACTGATGGGCTATTATCTTTATTTACAGATGAAGATCGAAGCGGACAGGCTATAATTACCCCAAACGCACAGTGGGAGTCTGTGGATGAATCAAGGCTTGATCTCCCATTCCCTGCTCCCAGCACCAGCACTGTGTCCAGTGACCCAGTACACTTCTCTTGACTGGGTAACAACTGGGAGGAGGTAAAAGCCAAAGAAAACCTTCCACCCAGAGAAGTTTTGGACACATAGCCCCTTAGCATATAGGCCAGCGATGCCCAGAGGGCCCCATTCATATCACTGCTCTGATGGCACCAAGGATGGCAGGAGGTGGCCTGTTGTAACTTTGAAGCTGGGAACTAGATGAAAGCAAGACCCAACAAGTATTTTAAGAAAACATGTGGAAATCTGAATTATCCATGTGTTCAGTGGCTGGTTATATATACATGTAAAGCCTATCAGCTTTGCAAACTCAACCTGCCTTTCCCTGACAATGCTAAAAAAATGTTTCCCAAAAAAACCCTACCCCACTATAGATGGCACTAAATATAGGCTTTAATTCAAGATTTTGCTAGCACCTCATGGTTATTAAAAATACGAAAATCTGAACAGCTTGGAGATAGGCTTTAGAGGTTTTGTCTCCTCTAAAAATAAGATGATTGTCAGACATAACCATATTAAAAGCCATAAATACACAGAATCTTTATTCTGCAACTAAATCGTACTTCGCTACAGACAGGACTATAGTGCTCTTTCGGCAATGACAGGATTTAGAAAGTAAAGTACTATTTCTTAATTTGGAAGGACTATGAAGTCTTCGTAAGCACAACTACCAGCAGTAGGCTGAGACATAACCCAGTTTACTGCCACTAACCAGGAGATGACGGGAGCTCTGAAGATCAGCTCTCAGAAATGCCCTTTTCCTGGTTAGTGTCATTCAACAGAGCGGGGAAGGAAAAAACAAATTGACTCTGCAGTCCCATTTCTGCAGCTGCTCCCAAAATACTCTGTAGCAGAGACACACTAGAACAATCTCATGCTAAAGGTCACTACCAGAACTTGTTGCACATCACTTGCAATTCCTCATCAAACACAGAAAAAGAAAGCTGCTCTATCTTCCTCTTGTGAAAAGGCACTTGCAGCTGCTGCACTAAAGCAAAACTCCAAACCTGTGGGAGGATCTGAGATATGCCCCAGCTATCAGATCGCAAATCTGCAAGCGCATCCACTGGCATGCGCGCACTCAGGCAAATCAGTAATCCTGTGCTTCCAGTTAGACCCACCGCACAGGGAGAGTCTGATTTTCCCACACAGAGCGACACAGTGTGCAGCTACTGCACAGGAATCACAAAACCTAATAACGCCGTGAAAGCACCGATCCTGCGCCACCAGCATGGGCCACTCCACAGCAGGGAGCGCCTTTATGGCACCTGCAGGTTGGCTCCTAAGTACGGGACTCAGAGGAACAAACCCAACAGCTGCTCAAGAGAAACATCTGCAACCATCTGCTGTGACGCTGAGAAGCGAGTTTGATCAGACAGCCCCTTCCAGGGCTCTGAAATCAAACTGGCTGGGAAACCTGGGGCATCCCGGGTCGGCCTGGGACCTCATCCTATGGGACAGACACCTTTTGCCCAGGTTGACAAGCCTGTAGAACGCTCATTTTCACACTTCTGGCAATCATAATCCCCCCAGAAAATGGCATCACAAAACCAAGTGGCATCTATGTGCAGCCACAACAGCCAGCAGCAAGCTGCAGTCTGTAAACCTTTTGGAGACAAAATAAAAAATCCTAAGGAAAAAGAGGTTTTCTGTTCCATAAAAATAAACTCTTATTTCACAAATAAGCCAGCAGAGGGCATAGAAAGACTGCAGTGAAAACCCTCTGCTCCTTCACCGCAAGAGTGACACAAGCCAAAATGCTCTGCAGTCCCCAGTCCCTGTGCCTGTGCCCCTGAGGCAGGGAGGACCTCTCTGCCAGCAAAAAGCCTGAATCAAGTTTCTTGGTCCTAAAAACTCTAAACTAATGCCTGAAATACAAATTCAGATGCATATTTTGCAACCTTTCCTCATGTCATTCACAAAGGAGGTATCAAATCCCCCCCAAACCCTGTCCAAGGACACATCAGGTGGTTTGAAACCCCGAGGGAAAAGCTGGAACTGCAAAGTAGCCTATGTGGTATCAAAGCTTCCTTCCACCTAAGCAGCATTCTCACGCTACTGGAAGGAGTCAAATACAACTTCTGGGGCTATGCCTGGCTCCCTGCAGCTGCATTCTCCCTGCTGGGATGCTGTGGTGTTTATAGAGGTGGGATGAGGATAATTCACTTCAGTGGGCACAAGCGAAAGGGAAACTTTTATGGTTTGCAATTGTTCACAATCTAGTAAAACCTCCATATCATCTTTCAGTTCATTTCTCATACATGTCTCTCAAAATAAGGAAGGCACTCTCATTCCAGAGTTGCAGCAGTGTGAATGGTGAAATCAGTAATTCATTTCCCATCGACAATCTATTTTGAGCTTCACTGTTCTTTCAATTCTTCAAAAAGTTTTTATCTCCACTGTTCCACAAGTTCCTGTAATAAACGTGAATTTAGGATGGGGTCTGAAAGCAACTAGGCAGGAGGACAGTTTGAGAAGTTAATGGTTTTCTACCTTTCTACAGCTGCTCTTCTTATTAAATGCTGCTGCAATGTTATTTCCTTTACAGCATTAAGATTAGATCCTATTGAGCTGTTACTTGCCTATAACATCACTCAGCTCCTGCCCAAAGACATTAAAATTTTAAAAGGTGAGACGAGGAAAGCAAGAAACAGGGGCTGCAGGAGAGTAGAGCTAAACAGATTTGCTGTACTGCTAGGACCAACGCGCAGGTCCCCTGAAATCCACTCCAGCACCCTTTGTGCTACACCAGCCTCAGTCTCTTACACCATCTCCTAACAGGTTTGGGCAGGGGGCGTCAGGGAGAGCTGGTGCTTTTGTGCTTTTTGTGGGATGTGTCGGTTCTTTTAAAAATATTTGCTTGAGCTATTTCTGCTGTACATTACCAGCACACTTTAAAACTGTCGGTGCGCTTGCTTACAGCAGCTGACCAAGCCAAGCCACCCCGTCCCGGCAGCACCTTCTCCCTACTTGTGGTTGAGCATTGCACTTGAAACACAAATCCTTCAGTTAATTCCGAGCAGCCTGGTGTGGAGACAGGAGGGCCAACAACTGTCCTGGGGAACAGGTGCCAGCAAGGAGCTGGATTTAGCCCTAAAACAGTAAGAGGCTGGACATCGCTGCTACTGTCACGCTCAGGCTGAAGTTATTCCTCTTGCATGTTTATTTTTGGTAAAACGTTTCCGAGTGCCGCTCCCTGATGACAGATAGGCAAGCAAATCCCTCGGGTATCTCAGGACATTTGTTACAGGAGCTGCTGGCAGACTCTCTAGGTCCGTTCCTATCCAAGAGTATCCCTCCTTTAGCCTCACTCTTGACTGCTCTGGGATTGATGCTGCCGGCAGATCCGTGTGCATTTCCAAATCTCTAGTCCAAGTTTCTGGGATGCAGAAGGTGTTTACAAACCAGGGCGGGCTGTACGCTTTCCTTTCCATTCCGCTGCTGCAGCAGGCCTTCCGTGAAGCCGGAAGCCATGGCAGTCCGGAGGTCGTACTGCTATCGCCACGCTCGACGGGAACTCGGGGGAGGTTTCCTGTCCAGTTATCTCAAGCACCATATTTAAGTTTCTTGGTAGTGTTTGTAAGCTGCAACAGCTGAGCTGAGGCTTACCGCATCTCCTGTTCACACAGCTGACCTGGGAAATCGCTCAGATTTTGCCCTAAGAGCTCTGCGATGAGGCACGCAGCCACTGCCCTCAGCTAGCGGAGATGTGGCTGCTTTGGGAAAAGACTGCCAATATTTTCCTCTGCTCCACTCAATCCTTTCATGCCTCTGTTATCTTGCTCCTCCCCAGAATACTTTCAGTTTGGTCCCTGTGAAGGGATATCAAACCACAGCCCTCTCGTTCAACCTCCTCCTAAAAACATTTCTTCCAGAGACCACAAGAAGTGACTAACTGCTATTCACTCCACTTCGTAAGTGCCTGGAATTACACAGCGAGCTGTCGGGTTTTTTTGTGTTACACAAAATGGAGCAGAAAAACAAATCCAGGAATAATTAACAATGGTACTGCCCATTTTAGCCGGGAGTCAGAAGTTAAAATTTTTTTCCCCCGGTATTTCTAATCTGCTGCCAATTTTCAAACGCTTCCCCTCTTGGCTCAGAAGTTACAGTGACCCCTTTTCCAACAGGGAACAATGCCATCACCCCTGTAACATCCCTGGTCTCTCCAAGCCCAAAAGGAACGGAGAAAGTTTTTTCACAAATTGATCCAATTTCCCTAACTGTCACCTTAAAAAAAAATTAAAAAATCATTTGAGCCTCAGCTAATCAGCAAGGACCCAAAGGAAAGCACCTGGGCTTCACACTGGGTCCTACCATGGTTCGTCCACAAACCTGTACCAGTTCCACAACTGGCATGGAGCGACATGAGCCTCAATAGACTCTTCGGTGGCTGAGCAGGGCACAAAACTGCCTCTCCAGTGAGACGCAAGCCTGGGGCATGCTGGCACAGCTGATATGACTGCTACCGCTCACAGATTTCTGCTCCACACACAGAGGCACGTGCACAGGTGCTACGGCGATGGGCTGAGAGTTGATGGGGGGGTCTATCGGCTTCAGGAGGCCTTTCCTCATTCTGCATCTATGCCTCCCTTATCCATGGGACTTCTCAGGCTTCCTAGTGTTACGCTGGACAATACAGATTTGTACTATCCAGAACCTAGTCCAAAATGCCATGTCCACTTAAAAGTTATGACAATTTTAAATTTTAAGGGCTTCGAAATACTTGCTTATAACAAATAGGAATGCACTGCCACAATTAGAGCCACCACTATTGCCCACCTTTCACTTAAGGCTGGGTATTTAACATCCCAAAGTGCTATGTCATTTTGTGTAGAGACAGATGCAAGGCAGCTCTGACCAGACCCCCACTCGGCGTGTAGTCATATTAGGAAGGCATTTTGCTCACATTATACACCCAACCCCTTAGCAAGGCTTTCTGCTACAGGCTCAGCACCAAACTACTGAGGCCACACAACTTCTGACAGGTTTGGAGCAGGGAGAGAGCTCATTTAGATCTGCAATGATCTGATGAGCTCTACAAGACATTGGCTGGTTTTGTTTTGTTCCTATTCTTGCACTGTGTGTCAGGACACTGCCTGGTATTCTAGATGCTGTGTTGTAACCAGCATCACCTAATAAAACTCAACTACCACCACCCCTACTACTTTTTCAGGTAAGAAAACACAAGGACCGTAGTGCAATTGCTGAATGCCACTTGGCCACAGCACATTTCAATACTCTAAATTTGTCAAAAGCCCTCTTCTTCAAATGAACTAAATCCAGAGAGGAAAAAAATTAAAGACAGTACCTAGAAATACATAAACTTCTCCTACAGCCCTCTTTTAGAGGCACCGGTACAATCAAATGGCCAAAGGGTCATAGGAGGAGCAGCTCTGGAGGTTTACACTAATAGCTATAGGATATGCCAGTTAACTGCCTCCTCATGGACTGATATAAAAGCTGTGTCTACTGCCATCGTTTATATGACGGTCTACTTAACTGAAAATCCCAATGAGGGATATATAAAAACGCTTTCAAGTGTAAACCATCTTCATAAGATGTATAACAGTATGGTCTTACTGAAAACATTATAGTAAAAGTTACTCATACCTTTCCGTTTTTGAGCCGTCCGGAGGAGACAATTCTAGAGACGTGCACTTGGAACGGACGGCACTCGTCGTTACAGTTAAACTGGTCCCCTGTGTCCGTTAACTCTACAGAGCTTTGTTCTACAAATGAAGTGGTCCCGCGCTTTTTAATGCGGCAATCAGTCTGCTCTAAAACCTGCCCTTTAACTGTCGCACATTTTAAAAAAGTCACTACAGAAAAGTCAACATCAGCAACCGGAGAACAGTCCAGGTCTGCGGCATCCAGATTATTCACAGGAAGATCTTGAGAACGTAGCAGGTCCCTATCCATGACCTCTGCCTTCTCCACAGTACTGCCAGTGTCTTGAATCTCTTTACTCAGGGCTGTCTGTGGAAGGTCAGTCAGATCCTCAGTCACTGCAGAAAAGTCACCATCTGCAGCTGGAGAATGGCCCAAGTCCACAGTATACAGATTATTCACAGGAAGATCTTGAGAATGTGGCAGGCCCCTGCCCACAACCTCTATCTTCTCCAGAGTACTGCCAGCGTTCTGAATCCCCAGCTCACCTCTAGATAAGTCTTGCAAAGACAACTCAGGATTTCTCAAGTCCTGCATATCCTGTTTTGTCTTTGAAAGCTCCTGGGCCACTGCTGGCGATGGATCCATCTCTTCAGCAACCACTGTAGCACAAGCCATATCCTCGGTATCAAGTTTAGCCAGGGTCATCTGCGGAAGGTGGATCAGAGCTTCAGTCACTGCAGAAGAATCACCATCAGCAGGTGGAGAACAGCCCAGGCCTGCAGCACCCAGATTATTCACAGGAAGACCTTCAGGACATGGCAAGTCCCTGCCCACAACCTCTGTCTTCTCCAGAGAACTGTCTGAGTCCTGAATCCCGAGCTCACCTCCAGGTAAGTCTTGCAAAGGCAGCTCAGGATTTCTGAAGTCCTGTGTATCCAGTTCTGTCTTTGAAAGCTCCTGAGCCACTGCTGGAGACAGATCCGTGTCTTTAGCAACCACTGGGGCACAAGCCACATCCTCAGTATCAAGTTTAGTCAGGGCTGTCTGTGGAAGGTGGATCAGAGCCTCAGTCCCTGCAGAAAAGTCACCATCTGCAGCTGAGGAATGGCCCAGGTCCACAGTATCCAGATTATTCACAGGAAGACCTTCAGGACATGGCAGGTCTCTGCCCACAACCTCTGTCTTCTCTGGAGTACTGCCAGAATCCTGAATCTGTTTAGTTTGAGTTGTCTGTGGAAAGTCGATCAGATCCTCAGAGGCGTCTTTAGTATTTAGCTCAGTGAAAGAGTCATCTGCAAGCTCTGGCAGGTGGGAGATGGATGGTTCTGGCCCAAAGGGGGAAAGTGGTGTTTCATTAAATCTGTCATTCTCACTGCCCAGGGCAGAGGAACCAATGTCTTGCACCGCTTCTGTGGTTTTGCAATGCTGCATGGGCTCCTTCCCCACCAAACTCTCAAAGCTCAGATTGTCCCATGTGCCTGAATCTGGGGACTGCAGACACGCTCCCACTGTGCAGAAGGCCCTTGCATTCTCGTTCTCAATAACCAAACCCTCTTTGTGGGAGGCAACATCCTGCTTCCAGCTTCGGAAACTCCGCTGAGGCCTTTTCTCATCAGGTGAAAATCCCCTTGAGTAGCCTCGCAGCCTCCGAGCTGCCTCAGCCACACTGGAGAAGAACCTCACAACACCGCCAAAGTGAGTGGCTTTGGTTGCACTGTTTGATTTTTTCCGCTGGCTGAGATTCTCCTCACATCTCGTATCAAAGTCAAAATAAGAAGTAGAATGATCAGTTATATTTTCTAAGTTCTGGAAATTGGTTTCAGCCCTTTGATCTGGAAGCTTTGAATTATCTTTGCTAGTTAATGAAATTCCTTTCAGATAGCTCCAGACATCAGAGCTTCTTCCTCTTCTGCTCTCCTGTGGGAGCACAGTGCACCTCTTTTGATTGTCTCCCTCTATAATTGCAGGACTCTTAAAGTTTTCAAAATTCAAAGACTCGCTCTTTCTAGCTGGTATTCTATGGCAGTTACTATCATTATCTTCACTGTGTAATCTGACACTAATATCCCTGAGACATTTACTTTCATTGGCATCAATTTCAGGAATGCTGATATTCAGCTCTATGTCTTCAAAAGAAGAATCTAAATCATCAATGTACCCCGCATACGAGTGGCGGGAGGGCCTCCGACTGTCACCCAGTTTTTTAACCCTGTAGACAGCTCTTTGCCCACTGGCATGATGGTCCTCATCAGGGTCACAAGCAACCTGGACTCTGGATGCTCTCAAATCAGCATTCTTAGGCAACCTGGAGGGTTTTCCCTTTTTTGAGGGCCTTACCCTGTCCATGAAGGATGGTTTTTTTAATTCTGAGACCTCGGAGGTAACTCCCAGTAGGATCATGGACTGGGGTCTTCCTTTATTCGTAGAGAGTCCTTTCCTTCGTCTAACGAAATTCCAGATCCGGTTGCCCTTGGTCATCTTCTTATACCTGGGTGCTTCCTCCCGTTCACTCGGGATTGCATCGCTGGAGGTGCAGTGCTCAGCACCACAGACCTCCAACGCGTCAGTACTGCCTTCCTCCATGTTTGCTTGGAAAATCCTGTTTGCATATCCATTTGGAGCTATCATGGGACCAGTATGCCGGCGGTCCTCTATAACTTCCATCTCCTCGACTCGCAAGCTGGTATCAGGGGTCACAGATGCATTGCCTTCCGATTGCTCTCTTCACAAGACTAAAGGAATAAAGAACAAAGGAATGCAATTAGGAGCAGAAAGGGTTTTTAGAAGACACGTGTTAAAGTATCACAGTTCAAATCTTATCCCCAGTGGCAGTGGTGGTTTTGCCATTGATTTCAGTGAGGCTGAAATTTTGCTCCCAAACCTTATAAATTTTAAAGCAACTTAAATCTTATTTAAATAACTGAAGATTTAGTGACCACAAAGAAACTTCCTGCATTAATAAAGTTACCACAAAGTATACGCAGAATACCATAAATCACATCTTCATTTTGCAAATTGCTAGGACTCTAAATACGTCAGAGTACAAGACAGAGAGGAAAAGAGGAAATTACAGTAAAGCGTCCCTGCGCATGTCACTGTCATCTTCACCAGCCTCATCTGCCAGCAACCGGCAATGCACTCCCGACAAGTTCAGTCTTTTCAGGCAGGCATTCAAAGAAAAGTCAGGATGAGCCTTTTCCTGGAACCAATGCAATTCTGAAATACAACAGTATCAGAAATCCCATGGAATATCCAAGCCAGGTTTTTCCTACTATAGCTGTGGCACCAGCGCGGGAATCCCTCGCTGGAAGTGGACTAGTAAATGAAAGCTGCTTGGCCACCACTCAACGCTACACAAAACACACGTGCTCTGCTCAAGTGAGTTCCACCCTAAGTGAACAGGATTAAAACTACAAGTACCTCATACGCAACAGCAGTGGGAACCACTCCAAACCCTTTGTGGGAACACTTTTGAACTCCTGCTCGTACAGATCCTAAAGCTTCCCTTCCACTGGTGTACCTCTGCCCTGTCTCGCTGCTACAGCTCCATAAGGCAGACCTGGGTTTGCTGTCTACCTTTGTGACATGCAGAACTACATGCCAGGCACTAAACAGAGTTAAATTCCCTCAATTCCCAATCCTACTCTCAGGAGGAAGGAGGAAGCATGAGTAGGAACAAGAAGGTGTACAGCTCCAGACAGGTTTGACAAACTCTCCATTTTCCCCAAGCAGAGGGCGAACAGGCAGTCACACTGCAGCGCTCTACACAACGGCATGAAGCTCACTCCCGCTCTCAGCCATTTCACTCTTACTGCTCTATGAAGAGTGCCCATATCTATATTAAAAAAACTGTTACTCTCACTATTTCTACTAAAACTAAGGTTATTAATGCAGCAACTATTGCCCTGGACACCTCATAGACAAGGAAAGGCTCACCCTTGCATTCAGTCAAATAAGCCTCTGTTTCTGCCTTGCCATCACGCCTGTCTTCAACAAGCCATAATCCGGATGAGACCTCCACGGATGGCAGAGGCACCAAGGAACCAGAGCACCGCCAAGGGAGGTCGAAAACCTCAACAGAAACAGCTACTATCCCGCTTTTTTATGAACAACAGTCATCCGGCTTTTGCTACAGCCACAACACAGGGGTTTTGCCAAGCATTATTGGCAACAAGGGTACTTAGGGTAGCAAAAATGAATGTTTGCTACTGTGGTGGATTGACTACGGCCAGCTGCCAGATGTACACCCCACCGCGCTATCACTCCCCCCTCCCCAAACAGGACAAGGGGAAGAAAGTAAGATGAAAAAGCTCATGGATTGATATAAAGCTACGGAGATCCCTCACCAATTACTGTCACAGGCAAAACAGACTCAACTCAGGGAAAATTAATTTTGATTTATTGCCAATTGAAATTGATTTGGATAATAAGAAACAAAGATAAAACTAACACAACACCTTACACCACCTACCCCCTTTTTCCCATGGCTCAACTTCCCTCCTCACTCCCGATGGCGCTACCCCCGGCTCCGAGGTACTGGGGAGGGAATTGGGATGGGGAATTGGCAGAGTTTTGGTCAGGACATAGCAGTTCCTCTCTGCCGCCCCCTCCTCATCATGCTTTTCCCGTTTATGGGGCCTCCACAGGCCACGATTCCTGCCAGGGAACATCCCCCTGCTCCAGCACCTCCTCCCCGCCATCTTCACTGACCTCGGAGTTCACAGCTCTGTTTCTCACTTTTTTTTATCCCCCCTCACTCCGGTCTGGCATTTTTGCCCTTCCTTATACATGTTTCCAGAAGAGGTGCCGCTGACGGGCTGCGCTGTGGGCTGTGGTGCGGCCGCTGTGGAACCGGCCATGCCCGGCATGGGGCAGCCCTGCCTTCCCTCACAGCGCTGCCAACACCTCGACAAATACACCCCACACGGTTACACAGCCTAACCGTACAGCAATTATCTTCCACACATGCCGCCTCCCTCTCCTTTGGCCATCTGCCTTTTGCGCTCCCCACGTTGGAGATTTTAAAAGAGAACCTCCATCCCCAGGCAAAGGTCGGTTTTGGGGCCTCGGAGTCGCCTGCCTCCGCTTAAACCCTGTAGCACGAATTCACACAGGAGCTGTGTTGCCCTGGGTCCGTATGGAGACCACAGAAAGCTTTTGTTCCCCCCAAAAAAGCAAGGGTTTAGCGGGACTGTTCCTCCATCTGGTGCTCGAGGAGGAGACCAGCTCCGCATTCCCCGGGCTGTCGCTCTGGGTCTGCGAGTTACTCACAGACATCCCTGCTGAAATTTAAAGAGTAACACATTTCAATGGATTTGAAGGAGGGAAACAAAAAAAAGAGCATTTCAGTAGTTTCAAGTTGTGCAGCCAACTGGCAGCAAAAGACAAAAATCACAAAACGTCCTTCTTTTTTTGTTGTTGTTTCCCCTTTCCAGTTTTGTGTTTTATTGTTTTTGGCTGGGTGGATCCTGCATGAAGAAAGAAGACTCAAAAGGAACCGGCTTGTCTGCGAAGTCTTTGGAGGGATGCTAGCACAGAGAGAGGCTGTTTCTCATGTGTCGAGCAAAAGACAGCCTGCAACAGGAGGCAGATCCTGCACGGCCCTCCCCAGAGAAGCAACACAACCCAGAAACGTGGGGGCGCAAGGGTGGCTTTAAAATTAAATATGTATGTGTATATATATTTAATTTTTTTAAAAGCAGCTTTAAACCAGATGTAAATTTGAGCCGCCACCATGAAGCCAGACGTGAGCACTCTAAGCAAACAGGGGACCAGCACTTGGTGGCTCCTCACCACCAGCCTCACCTGAATCTCTCCTGGTGTTTGAAACCATCATAGTTTCTTTGACAAAGCTCTCCCTGAGGGATAAATGGAATAGCAGGACACAGGCATGGTGCTCAAAAGGCCTCTTGACCAGCTGCCAGCAAATATTCAGTGTGAGAAAAGCACCTTGTTGCTGTCTAATTTGCACCAATTAAGCCTGCAGGACGGCACACACTGAAATCACTGGCTAACCGTGGCAGGAGCCAACTCACAGCGGCGCAACTTCGTTAGCGCCCGTGGTCCCAGCACTGTCACCTGAACCAGATCCAGCCCAAGGACTGGCATTGCCTCACCCAGAACAAAGCCTCCCAGCACCAAGGCAAATTCTCTGTATTTGAACAGATTTCAGCCAGCTTCTCTCAGTCTTCCCCGACCGGCTGCCAAAATCTGCTACACTCCATCAACTCATACAGCCGCTGAAATTAGTGTCCGCCACTGTGCAAACACGCAACAGCAGCATGTTTGCGGGAAACTTATGTTTTAAATAAGCCAAACAGAGAAAAGGCGGCCTTATCAACCAAACCACACAGGTTCAGGGGCATTAAGGCCCATAATGACACAGTAAAATTTGAACATGGAGAAGAACGGCCATGAGAGTATCTGATGAACTATTACACATCTTTCTGGGGTGCAGGAGAAGGAGTTTTTAAAGAAACGGTCTGCACATATTTGAGAATATCTATTATCCAGAAAACTGCAACAGTTAGTCAACCACTCTTATTTTTCCCCTCCTTGGGCTGCAGGCACAGTTGCAGATGTCAAGTCGTAGCAAGTTACCGCCTAGCAGCTAACCTGCGACTACCATCTGTGTGTGGGACTTTAACCACAGAAAATATGAGGTAACGCTATCACTCTTCCACCACCCTCTGAATTACCTTGAGCCCAGGTGGCTGTGGCTGGTGTGTTTGGTCTACAAAACACACAACATCTCGCCCTGGCGAGGAAATGCTTTCATGAAACCACAGCTATCAAACACTGAAAACTGCTCCAACTTACAGGAGCTACGCTCCTGGGTTGGTAGATTGGATGGGGTTGGGTTTGGTTGGAGCGTGTCCAGAGAAGGGCAACGGAGCTGGTGAGGGCTCTGGAGCACAAGCCTTGTGAGGAGCGGCTGAGGGAGCTGGGGGTGTTCAGCCTGGAGAAAAGGGGGCTGAGGGGAGACCTTCTCGCTCTCTGCAACTGCCTGACAGGAGGCTCTAGAGAGCTGGGGGTCGGTCTCTTCTCCCACGTAACAGGCGATAGGACAAGAGGAAATGATCTCATGTTGGACCAGGGCAGGTTTAGATTGGATATTAGGAAAAATTGCTTCACTGAAAGGCTTGTCAAGCACTGGAATAGGCTGCCCAGGGAAGTGGTGAAGTCCCCATCTCTGGAGGTATTTAAAAGACATGGTGCTGAGGGACGTGGTTTAGTGGTAACTTGGCAGAGCTATGTTAATAGTTGGACTTGATGATCTTGAAGGTATCTTCCATCCAAAATCATTCTATGATTCTATGTGCATCTCTACCCTGCCCTCTGCACAAGACCCCGTCCTTCTCGTCACACAAGCAGTAGCCCTTCACTTTGAAAATTCACCTTCCTTTTCCAGGTCACCGATGTGGACAAATAAGTTAGGATTGCACACAATCCCAAGCACACGGCACACAAATATCTCTGTCTATGGCCACGATTCCCCCGCCAAATTCTTTCCATTTTTTTTGCATTATCCAAATCTTTAAGAAAGAACTAGGTACTTTGTATCTCATTCATGATTGCATAACACTTCCTTGGCAACAAGGCTTTTCTTGCATGGTACAGGTGGGAGTAATAGCAATTTTGCTCCTTTTCAAGCGTGATTTAGCAGACGGATACAAGAGCAGAAATAACACCATGGGCCCAGGTAACACCCACTGAAGTTAACAGTTCTCATAAAGGACACCAAATCAGGCCCAAGAAGTCAGGGTTGTCACAAGCCACCATTCAGGGAATGACGTTTTCCTTGGCTATCTTGTTCTTCTGCACTGACCCTTAGTAAATTTTCAGGAGTTATCCACAACCACAGCAAAATAAGGGTGTCTATGTGCCTACCAAAGGCAACAGGGTAGCGAGACCAGCTAGCAAGGAACCATCGGTTAGGGAAGGTCTGATCCAGGCCGAGCTGAGTTTTCTCAAGAGATCCCAATGATGGAAAGAAACTGCTCATTTAACACCGCACAGTTCAGGCTGGTTGTAAGGCTGGCAGTACACAATTCCTGAAATCTGCTTCAGATCACTGCAGTTTTTGGGCAACAACCAGAAGTTTTGTGGTTTTTTAAAATATTTAGTGCTGTAAAGCTGCCCCCTAACTAGAAAAAAGCAACAAAAACGTTGGACAGTTGGGACCTCTGTCAGGAAAGGGGACCTACAATATGGTTTCAGGCTTCTTAATCCCTTCTGAACCTTCTGAAACCTTTGAAACCTTTGAAACCTCTGAAACCTTCTGAAACCTTTCAGGTTTCAGTCCTTTTGGAAGGACTGAACAGGTTGCCCCGAGAAGCTGTGGCTGCCCCATCCCTGGAGGGGTTCAAGGCCAGGTTGGACGGGGCTTGGAGCAACCTGGGCTGGTGGGAGGTGTCCCTGCCCAGGGCAGGGGGGGGCACTGGGTGGGCTTTAAGGTCCCTCCCAACCCAAACCATTCTATGATGCTATAACTCTCTCAGCCATGAGAACATTAAAATGCAACTGAACCACAACCCCTCAGAGGAAAATATAATGCAACACAGCAGATGTTTTGGGAAACATATTTGCAGAGGATTAATTTCACCTGCACTCAGACCCGGCACACGACTGTAAATCTGAGCTTGTGTTGCGCTGCCTCAGCATCAGGCCCCTGAGCAGGAGGCAACCTGGTTTAGCAGAGCAGACTGCCAAGGGAGTGCTCGAGCCTCCCCCAGGGAAGGCGGCGAGGTCGGGAAGACACCGTGGCCCAGCCCAGCACAGCTCCCCGCTGCCACCAGCCGCTCCTCTTAATAGCTGGAGGTTTACTCGCTGCTCTCGCACCAAAGGGAGCATTTATGGGTTTGAGCAGAGCTAGAAGGGGAAACAACCAAACAGAAAATACCTTGACTTTGGTTTTCACCCAGAGAGCCACAGGAACACACAAGCCTTTGGATGGGCAGAACTACCTCCTTCCCAGTGTACTGGGTCTGGCTGAGATGGAGTTTATTTTCTACATAGCTGCTTGTACGGTGCTGTGTTTTCGATTTGTGACCAAAACAGCGCTGATAACACGCTAATGTTTTAGCTATTGCTGAACAGTGCTTGCACAGTGTCAAAGCCTTCTCTGTTTCTCGCGCTGCCCCCTCAGTGAATAGACCGGGGGGTGCACAACAGGTTGGGAGGGGACACAACCAGGCAGATGACCTGACCTAACCAGAGAGATAACTCATGCCATATAATGTCATGTTCAGCAATAAAAAGGGAAAAGAGTGGATTTAGAGAGGTTAGCCATCTTTTGCTTGGGAATTGGCCGGGCACCAGTCTGCTCGTGGGAGGTGGTGTGGGATTGCCTTTGTATTGCTTGTTTTCTTACGCTCTTCTCCTACTTCGCCTTTGTTTATTAAACAATTGTTATCCCAACCCACAAGCTTGCTTGCTTTTATTCTTCCTTTCCTCTTCGCTCATCCCCAGGGGTTTGGGGGGCCGCAAGCAAGCGGCCGGGTGGTGCTTAGCCAGGGTTAACCCACAGCAGCTTGGCACCCTCTGTGGGGCTCAAGGGGTTCAAGATAATAACAGATGCGATCAGTGTGTGCAAGATTGAACTTCTAGCTGTGATACCTGTTTAGTAGTGGCTGCTGTGGATGACAACACTGGCGCATTTCCTTTGGGAGCTAACATACGTATTTCCTCACACCTTCCAGTGCTTGATCCCTTTTTTTGCTGAACAATAAACTCCAAGAATTGTTAATGACTATTCTCAATTTTTGCTGTTTGCTGTGTTGTCTATCACTTTGTTTTGCTTTGCCTGGGAGAGCTATGATAAAAGCCCTGCCTTTGTGCCTAATCTAGTGTTTGGGTCCTATGTTGCTGCTGTCCCAGTACTCTGAGAACTATCTCATGGAGAAAATCAGCAATTACCCCCTTTTCTCCTGAGACACGCTTTGTGGAGAGAGGAAAGAAGGGCACCTACCCCTTCTTCTCCTCCAGGACAGGTCTTTATAGCCTTGTTGTAATGGCCTTTCAGCTCCTTGCATACCCTTGTGTCATCAGACTGTTCGTACCGGTGCGTGTTGTGAGCCTGATTTTGATTATTGTTTGTAAGGTTAAACAACTAATTGGGAATGCCCCACGGGAACATGCTCCAAGGTGATCGATCTCTGGGTGGCAGGGTGTACATCGCAACAGATGCGCTCAATAAGATAACACCCATGTCCCCACCAGTCAACAAAAGGAAACCCAGGTATCCCTAGGTGTTGTGGGATTCTGGAGAAGGCATATTCCAAGTTACAGTCAACTTGTGAATTCCCTCTATCGGGTGATCCAAAAAGAGAACTATTTCGGCTGGGGCCCTGAGGAGCAGCAAGCCTTTGAAGAGATCAAAGAGGAAATTGGTGGTGCGGTAGCCCTTGGGCCAGTCCAGACAGGATCACATGTGAGA
This sequence comes from Dromas ardeola, assembly GCA_013398915.1. NCBI lineage: Eukaryota > Metazoa > Chordata > Aves > Charadriiformes > Dromadidae > Dromas > Dromas ardeola. The sequence continues at coordinate 38,294 of VYZM01019799.1, read as the reverse complement.
AATGCGCTCTCCGCCGCAAAGCCTCTGGCAGAAAGCACCTGGAGAGACCTGATGTCAACCTCTAGGGTTTGGGAGCTGAGGTATGGAGGATCTGTGGCTCACTACACCCCGACGGCAAAGGAGATACTAGCAGCATACAATGGAGTTCAAGCCACATCAGAAACAGTTGGTGCAAAAGCCCAGCTCCTCTTGGCACCGCGACTACCTGCGTTGCGCTGGGTGTTCAAAGGACAGGGTCTGCTCTTGCTGCGGAGCAATGACTCGAGACGCCCCTCCGAGGCTCTCCATCCCCCTCTCTCACCAGCACTAAATTTGTTTCAAAACCCATTGGCTGTCCCCGGCATCGCACGGCGCTGACGGTTTGTGCAAAAGGCCTGGGGACAGCACAGCAAAGGCAGCGGCAGCCTTGCAAGGCGGCAGCTGGAGCTGGAATGCACCGAGGGCCCCTGGGGACACGATCTTCCACTCGGCTCTTCCTCTGCGGGATACAAAACAACAAACAAGAAGGAGCCTTTGGCCATTGTTTGTCCGTGAAGGGGGGTGACAGGGAGAGGGCACGAGGCGCAGCCTGCCAGAAGGCATGGCTGAGCTAAGGAAGTCCTGCCTGGGCTTCGGTGTATCCGCTCCTCTCCAGGAGGGGCGGGGGGAGGCAGGAAGGAGAGAAAATAGAGAACAAATGATCATATAACCCTTGAGAGAAACCTGTCTGCTCTCGGAGAGTGTATTTAGCCCAAGCATGCAGCACCTCTTGCTATACAAAAGAAAAAGAGGAAAGAAAACCCCGCCAGTTCTTCCGCTACCATGTTCTACCACCGAAAAAAAATGGGAGGAAACAGATGTTAAGCTCTCCAGCGTCAGGAAATTATCTCTTTCATGAGGGTACAGTTACTTCAGTGTATTTAGGTCAAATAAATAGGGAGAGAATCGTGACTTCACCCCCTTTCTGTTTATGTCTCCGCAGACGTTTCAGCCTCTCTCGGTGCCGCTCCGAAGGACCAACCGCAAAACCGCATTCAGGCTTTCGCAGCACGTTCCCACACGATGCAGGCAGGAGCCAGCCATGCCCCAGCCCCTGCCCGCCCGGCAGATCCCCACCGGCAGATCCCCAGCTCGCAGCCACCCTCTCCACAAATTCCTGCAGCCCCTACAAAAATTCAGCATCTCTCATTTACGGGACAAGAAGGACGGTTTGCTGCTGAGCTTTGGCCAGGCGTGGCAGTACTGCAGCTTGCATATTAATTTTTTTTAATAGAGGTGGAAGGAGCATGGAGGAGACTTGGGTGAAACATCTGCAAAAGGGATCTCCAGGCCATTAGCAAGCGCAGTTACGGCTTTCCGGCGCTGGGCTCCCTGAGGAGCGCTGAGCAAGTGCCCATAGGAAGCGACCATAGAATTTAACCAGCATTTTACATGCTCTGCAAAATACGTTACACAGGAAGCTAAACCTCCTCATTAGGAGCAGGAGGCAGACGGGAGAGCAGTCTGAATCCCTTCCCAGTTGGGAGGGGACAGACCTTACTGAAACACTGAGTTTTCAGAGGCGAAAGGGAATCTGCAGCAATGGCCTCGCTCCATCAGTGAGGGCAACCTACCAGACAAGTGAACACTGGGCAAAGCCACCGCCTTCCCTGTGGCAGCATGCATCTGCCCCGCACGGTTTTCACTAGTTTAAGCCAAAGCTTTTACAGTATTGGACCTGTGTTTATGTTTCTGTTAATTCAATACTCACCAGGCAGACGGATGGATGCACAGACAGATAGCTCCGTCCCTGTATTCATAAGGATGGAACTCAAAACTTTGGTCTGACTAAATCAGTTCACTCATGTATAATTTAAACATTACTTCCTTCCCATTTCAGGGAGCGTTAGAGTTTGTGCGATGGCTAAACACAATGAAATTAGAGCAGGAGACTCTTTTTGCCTGGGGCCAAGGGAGAGACACGAGTTGCTCAACTGCATGTCAGATGAACTGGACTTGTCCTGGTGGCACCAGCTCACCGCGAACACGAGCGGCTCCACACTCGGGGTTTGGTGGGCCTCATGAAATGGTGTGATGGTGCAGAGAGGCGCCAGGCGGCTTTTCAGGGCACCAGCACTTGGCTCTGCATCAGGCTGAGCCCTAAAGCCTTCCACCAAGCCAGCAACAGCCTTCTACGCACAGTGCCTGCACGGCCGATGGCTCTCTCCCCTTTTCTAACTCCTCCTGCAAAGCTGAGCCAGGGAAACTCGAGAAGAAAACACAGAGGTATAAAAGCCTGTGTTAACTGGAATCAAAAGATGAAGATATAACAGATTAGTTCCCACTGAAGCTGAATTTCAGAGGAAGGCTCTGCACCGAGCCCAGAAGGCTTTGGCGTTGTACCTGTTGCTAAATGTTCCTCCAGACTCCCTCAGCCGACCCACGAACTGCAGAGAATACACCCTTTGCCCATTTAACCAGCACTGCGTTTGTGGTAGCATTATCCCTTGCATGCTCCTTCATGTTTTCATAAGCCCTTTTTTGCAATTCTCAATTCTTTTCCTACACAGAAAATAAAACTAAGGTGAATACTGAATAGATCCAAAAGTAAACTTTCGCTACTGACACCCAGGATGCACAGGGACCGACAACAATGCGAGGGAGCCTGAAAAAATAGTCTCTCTTCCAGAACAAGGTTATGTTTTGATGCACAATAGCTGCTTCCACAATCTTCTCAGGTATTTGGCACTGACTGTTGCCATTATAATATAGAAATATCTGCCGTTACACGTAGAATTAAGCTGTTCCGTAGTTAGTTGAAGTAGTTAATTATACATAAGAACATTTAATTACTATGCAGATGTAGGTACTCTAATACCACAGCGATGAGCTAAAACACAACAGTAGAGACAGATTCAGGGGCCTACACCCAAACACGCCCCATTAATGTCAGCTGAACTACATCAAGCCGCTGGCTGCCGTCCTTCGTGAGGATGCTGGGAGGCAACGACTTCATGATGCCTGTGACATTACTTTGCATTCCCAATTAGCCAATTTAGCAGAGATGCCTCAGGAACTTTACAGCTATGACATTTCTCCACCATGAATCCCTTAAAAATTCTTTCCTTCTCCAAACATCCTAAGTAAAAAAGCATGGCTGCTGGTAGTCTGAACATAAGAACAGAAATCAGTAGCCAGCATTTAATTGTTTATATCTTGAGACAAAGATAGTGTCTAAATAATTGTCTATTGTATCCCAGAGACAGTACAGGAAAGCTCTTCCCCTAGCAGGGAGCCTACAGGTCACACATGCTTCTGCCATAACATTTGCTATAAATAATCTTCGGTTGAGCAAAGGTTTGTGCTCGTTACAAAGCAGAGTAAGGCAGGCGCTGTGCTCCTATCGGTTTCAGCCATTAGCTCTCCCCAGAGAGTGCATATCCTACCCTATTGTTCCTGCTCAAATGTTTGAAAGAATTATTTTTTCCTTGCTTCTTTTGTTTGGGGAGTTTATTTATATTTCCTCTTTGACATGGAATTACTACTAGAAAAAATAAGTGCCATCTTACAAGGCAGCTCATCGATGCCAATTAAATTAGGTGCGAAGGGTCACATTTGTATATATATTGCCATAGTTACAGACCTTGCAATCTGTGGTTCTGTGTTAATGTACGTTCAGCTCAGGATCAGAAACAAAGAGCTGAGGGCCAACCACGGCCCCAAATTCACATGTAAAGACTGGGAGCACACGCAGCAACCGGTTCTGCTCAAACATTTCCAACAATTATTTCGGCATATTACTCAGTAACTCCCTTACATTGCCCTGGCGATGTCAAAGGGCATCTCACACGTAGTTAACTGCCTCTCTCTAAGCCCGAAATATTTCTATCTCCAGACAGATATCAAGAGACCTATTCCTCTTAGGCAGATATATGGGATTTCCCCTGCACTTCTTTCCCCCCTGCCCTTTTTCCTTACAGCAGTTTGAACAGGAACCATCACTTCTTTCAGGTTTCTCCCTCAAACGCGTCGCTGTGTCAAAGGAGGGACAGGGAAAGGGAAAGGCAGCGATGTGGGATGGAGGGCTGCTCCCAGCTCTCATCAACAGCCTGCTAGGAACGAACCTGCTGCACAACCTGGCTTTATAGCACAGCAAACCGCAGCAACCAACACCTTTAAACACAAACACAACAGCGTAGGACTGAGCAGTTGGCTGCTGGTTTTGTCCCAATTTCCCACATTACAGAAAACTTAATTCATCAAGCAAAGCCTTTTCACTAAAAGGTGAGGTACAGCCTTACCGTGCTCTGAAACTGGTGGCGATGCTCAGACTGGAGCCCAGGGTGTCAGGTGTACCACCAGTGTCTTTGCCTTCAACAGCGAACGATTGCTTTAGTAGTCTTCCGCACTGCTTTTGAGTAAAATCAACCCAGTTTCTGGGTATTTGGAGGTTTGATGTTCCAAACAGGCCAATGACACCTGCCGTGCGTTCGGCCACTGCTGCGTTCCAGGACATCCAACTTGGAAAGGCAGGTGGCCTTGCACAAGATTGCTTTTAGGCATGTGAAAAACCTAATCTTGTGTTTCTAGAAAAGCCCCATGATTGCTGGGTGCCTCTCTGGCTGGGACTTTACACCCCAGAAAGGCACAGAGCTTTTAGGGGCCTGACACCCACCTGCGCCTTGGTTTTCCCTCACAAGGCAGGCGTATCATCAAATCCATGCCCGCCCCACGTCGGGAACCCTCAAAAGTCACAAGGTGCCTCCTAGACTTGCAGACGCCTTTCTCCTGCCTTCCCCCCTCAATGGCAACAATGAGAAATAATCCTTATTTGCATCCAGAGCCATTACACGTGGGCCGTGAGCACACGGTCAGCCCAGGCTGGCGCACACGGGGGTCACTTTGCAGGAATGATCAGTGGGCGGGTGATATTTGCAGCCCAGTTTTGGGAGCAATGCTGCCGTTGCTGTAGGTGTTATCCTGCATTCGAGCAGTCCAGCTCGTCCTCACATGCCCATCTTCAAACCCAAGACTTCAAAACCTGAGTTTGTCAATGCAAGCCTGCCCTGCCGACCCGATACGGATACTAAACCAAACAAGCAGCTTTTAAGCAGGCACCGCAAGCGCATCCCTGTCTGGAACGCTGCACGGTCTCACCGACGGGGCTTTTCCCTGCAAAAGGGGCTGTCAGCTCGCATTCCTCACGCACCGGGGCCCCGCTCAAGCCAGCCACACTCCGCTGGGCGACAGCGGCAGCAGCCGGCTCTGAACACAGGGAAGCAACATCGGATTCAATTAGCATCATTACCGATGAGCTTTTTCATCTCTCGGCTGAGTTCCCACCATGTACCCCAGCCGACGGGATGGGGCTGTGCACACACAGTCGTGTCTCCTCTGCCCTCCGACCCTGCCCTCCTCAAGGATACACTTACCCCTTTTTTAGGGTTAAAAAGCCCAGCTGAGCAGGAGCAGTAAAAGGTTCCCTTTATCACCATTTATGGAACAAAGCCTGAATCTTTTTTACAAGGAGCTGGGGATTTCATTCCAAGCCTTATGCATCTTTTTATTTCAGCCTTTTCTATATTCTGCTAAGTCTCTCCCATAACTCCTTTTCAACAGTAAGTGAATTTATTGCTACAGGTGGCAAGGGACAAAACAGAAACCATAAGCAGGAAAGGACAGGACAAGTCACCCTGAAAGTGCCCGTCGCATCCCCTCTGAGCATCTCCACATCTCCACGGATGAGCCCAGCGCACCGACATCTTCACCCATGCTTTAAAAGCACGAACGGTTTGGGAACACACGCAGGCAACATCTAGTTTTTGCAGGAAATTGCACGGCATGGATATACAAACATTGCTATCATGCAAAAAACCAACACACTGATTTGCCAGCTCATGTCACGCAAATTCTTTATACATTACGACATTTAGCTAACACAGAGCAGCAGTGATACCCTTGCCACAGCTCTGGAAAGCCCTGGACCTTCACAGCAGCAGGCAAGCTGGGCATCAGGCTGCAAATACAGTCGCGTACCTTGGGAAAGAAAAGCGTATACGTTTCTGCAAGGACATGCACCCTGTTGGAGGCACAGGACCAGCCCACAGCGAGTCGAGGCGCACTGGCACGTGTTTTCTCCATGAACAGGTTCAAACCCTGCTCAGCTGGTGCAAGAGCTGCAGCAACTCCCCCGCTGCGCTCGACCTGCCCGCACGGGCGGCGCAGGGCCGGCCCCGGCTCCAGCGCACCGCCGCTGCCAGGGTTTGCAAAAGCTGCTGAGTTTTCTGGATGTTATTCCAGCGTCGTGTCTTTTATTTGGCTGGAGCTAGCACTCAGTACCGAGGCAAAATCACCTTGGCTCACAGGCCATATGCTGGATCTACACGCTGACACGTTTCCGTCCTGTAGTAAAATGAAGGGGCTCTCCCATACATAGGCTATACCACTCCCTTGAAATAAAAATCTTTAAGGAGCCAATCCTTCCTGTCCGTCCCACCTGAGAAGCATCAAAAGAGCACTCTGAGCTGTGGTCATAGCCAACCATTTGGCACACGGGCTGCAAAACGCCCGAGGACATCGGGAGGAAGATTGCAAATATTTTGACAGGTCCCAGTAAGAGCACCTTCCCACAGCAGTCGTGATTCACCGTTCACGTCAGCAGCGTGGAAAAAGTGACCCCTTCTTCCTTCAGAGGAGACAAAAGGAGTGCTTAAGAAAAAACCTTTAAGAATATGGGCTTGTCCAGCAGAAAACCTGAGCAAAACTCAATTCCCACAGAAGCCCGAGGGATCGTCCATTGCCTTTAACCGCTCTTGGGCTTTTCCTTGTCTGTCTTCAAATACATCCTCCCCCCTCCCCATAGCAGCGTGCAAACAAGAGCGAGGGCCCCAGCGGATGGCAGGGAAGCCATCGCTGGCATTAGCGGAACAGCCGCTCTTCCACAACTACTCGCAGCAAGCAAATCGAGAAACCTGACGCAGTCAGCGTGCCAAAAATAATCTCCCCGAAAGACACGGCAACTGGGAAGGGTGACGAAAACAGGTCCAGGGACATCAGGAATGAGGCAGCAAGGGAAGCGCCCATGTACCCAATTAAACCCAATCCTTTTGGTCCTCACCTCAAAGGCATATGCCCATGTTCAGTTTGTTTTCAACTCCGAAAGAAGACTGCGTTGAACTTTCCTCCCAAGCCGCACCACCTCATCCCATCTCCGAGAAAGGGGACTGTGACTCCCTGCTTCCCCGGCCTCGATGGTGGTTGGATGTAATAGCAGAGAAGGGGCAAAGGAAGAGATAAATGAATTAAGCATCTCATTTGGGAGTTGGGTTTTATGCTGAATATGAAGTTCTGACCCATCGCTACAGCAACGCAGCTCCGTAGCCTCCAGGCCAAATCTGGCTGTCACTTGTCCATCTCAAAACGTGTCTCCTCACACCCTCAAAGCTGGAAATCACAACTGAAGCGGCATCAGGCTGAACCCCAGCTTCTTACCACCAGCAGAAAGAAACACGGGGCTCCAAAGCATACTTTGCTGGACTCTTTGCAGAAGATCTTGTCCCAGATTGCGACTTCTCTAGAAGCCTTCCTGCACACTCAGGAAACGCTCGCAGCCCGTCCATCTCACAGACGTCCCCAAGCACGGCCCCTACCCCGCCGTGCCCCGACTGCCAGGGAGGAGAGCTGCGCCTTTAGCACAAAAATCGTATTTCCCGCTTACACACTCAAACATGCATTTAGGTGCCAAAACTAAACTTGAATTAGGAATCTCAATATTCATTCTTGCAGTGTATTTATCCTCATGCAGCAGAGGGTACATAAAGAACCAGGGAAATGCAGCACAGAGGGGTTTCTCCAACACCAGCAGACAGACCTGGTCTCCAAAGACAAATTCAGACCTAAATCAGTGACTCCTTCCTGCTGCCAGCAGAAGTTGTGCCTCCTTTCATGAGTGTGTTTGAAGGATGACAGGCAATGCTTTTGCTTGTCTGACCAGTGCCCCAGGGAGTATCTAGCAATTGGGTCTGTGTCCCCTGGCTATAGCTCTGCCCAGACCCATGGACTTGTCCTGCAGCATCCTGCAGGAAAGCTCTTCCCCCAAAACAACATCTTTGGTTTTTCACCTCTAGCTGTAAATAAAGGTGAAACTTTCCAGGAATCAAAGCAAGGTGCCTGGAAAGATTACAGAGTAATTAGCACTCAGAAAGTTCAAGCCTGAAACCATATGAGCAGATTCCCTATGTTTATTATAGACAGTTTACGTGGCATTGCCCTAATTCTTTATGGGTGCAAAGCCCACTGATTACAATCAGAGGAGCGTTAAGGAATACAAACACGTCAGCCTGGATCACACGAGGCTTCCACATAACCCACTGTTTCCTCCTATGCTCCTGGACAAGGGCAAACACTTCAGAGGAAGGAGGCAAGAACTTCATTAATGAGCAATTATGGAATAACCTGTGCCTTGGAGAAAAAAGCTGTGTCAAACATGGGTTGGCTTATGGCCTGAAACGCATTTATTTACTTGCCTTTTATACAAATATTTCTACCTAATGCAACTCATTATCTTCATAAGAGTTTATTAAAATGCTTGGCTTTAACCTATCATGGCAAGAAGTGGCAGGGAGCAGTTACAGACCAGAGACAGGCCAGAAAGGCAGTGCCTGCCCTTGGGGGTTATTACAGGCACTGCTGTAGCATCCCAGAGGGAGTAAACATCAACCGTGAAGAGTCAGAAGCAAAGATTTGGCTATTGCTCCAGCAGATCCCTTCCTCAGGATCCCAGTTTGCAAGCACCCACTTAATTTACGCAGTTCACAGCATCGGACCTGGGCAGAAGGTCCCACTGGGAAATTCAGTTCCCTTCCCGCTTGCCAATCAACCCGCATGCTCAGACGTTTGCTCATTTACCCCAGGCTTTTGTGGGCCCCTTTTCCCGCTGCCTCCCCAGCGAGCTGTGCCGCTGCTGCCGGCAGTGGGAAACACTCAGCACCATCCGAGCACCGCCCGGCACGAAGCATCGCTCACGGCAGAAGTTGTGGCTGGGCTAACGAGGCGATGGAAAGAGCAGGAGACTGGTAACATCATCAGCGCGCACCGTAATTAGACAACAAAGCTGCTCTGCAGCCAAACGCTTCTGACACAAGCCCCAGACGTGGGGCGGTTTGCAGCACCACATTTTCACTCCCCACATCACGGGGTAACTGCACCAGAGACGCTGTTCCAGGCACACACCCACCCCAAGCCTTGCTCTCCACCGGCGAAGCGGTGACCTGCGGTGCCACAGGGCTGCCCTGCCGCCCTTCTTCAGAAGGGCAGCACCTCACCCTAGCGACTAACTGACTTTTTTCCTGTTTTTCCTTCCTCTCAGCAGCCCACCCTTAGGAACGGGACCGGAGCCTATTCACTTCACTGGAATTGTTCAGCGGTAGCGAGATTCCTCCCAGCTCCGGCGCTGTGTTTCCAATTGGGAAACCTGAAACGACTTCTTTATGGGAAGCAATTGCGGCTGATCTCGCATCGCCTGCCACGGGCTGCGCTGGAACCCAGCACACCTTCTTGTGGCTCCGCTTTCGGTTCGGTTCGTTCGCTCAAAAGGAACAAAAAAAACAAGCAGAAGGGATGTTAAGATCCATCTTCATTCCTATTAGAATATTTAAAAACCTTCCTTTGCAGGAGTGGAAATCCACCTACAGTGGCATTTCTGGAGCAAGGGTGTTTTCCTTGCTATGAAGCTGAGAAAGCTTTCCATGCAAATCACTTCCCCAGCCTGTGGAGCTTTCCAGCTATTGAAATTCTATGCCATTTTCCTAATTCTGCCAAAATTAGGTGGGAAAAGGAAGGTACTTGACTCTCTGGGGAGCATGAGCCATCCATGCAGCCCTCTGGTTGGAACTAAAACCCACCACCGTCACTGCAGCAGCCCTGGGAGCAGGGGACCACTGGATCTTTTTCAGCATCAGGAAATAAAATGGTGTGGCAACATGAAACATCAGCTGAAGCCACCAGCTCTGAGTCTGGGAAGTGATGAGACTTGTGGCGCTCTCCCAGCTGCAGCCCAGGTCCAAGTCCCTCGTTGTTTCAGCTTCCACTTCAGTGTATCTTAACACGAGCCTTGTCTTCAAGGCCAAGGGTCTTTGCCATCCGTAACTACCTCCTTGGGCAACTGAAGAGACAATTCATGGGAAATATCACCTGAAATGAACCCAATCCATTTGGTTGTGGAGAGACCCTACGCAGACCATACTCAGATGTTCCTTTTATCATTTAACTAATCATAACTTTGAAATTTAGCTAAAGGACTGAGGAAAAGTCACTCTGGGAACTGCTGTTTAAAGCTCCTGGCTCGGGGTAGGAGAACCCCTGGGAGAAACCAGCTCCCTGCAAAAGGCTCTTATCGCTCCACTAAGACTGGAGGAGCAATAACAGGAAGAAATTGTTTTGGCAGGACTTACACCATATAAAGTAAACTCACCGGCCGCCGTTGTATAAAATCTCACTGAAAAACACAGGCAGCCATCATCCCCCGTGGCTGCAGACAGCATCCCCCGGGCTGCGGTGGGCTCCTGGCCACGCTCAGCCTGTCGGCATCGCCCGCCCGGTGTGAAAATGCTTAGAGGCCACCAGCGTGAGCCCTGCTACTTCTCCTTGAGCCCTGCTTCTGCTCCTTGAGCCCTGCTTCTGCTCCTGGCTTTCCCCGTTATCTATAAGCAGATGCTCCGAGCGTGACCGCAGAGGGTCACCGAGGGACACAGTGCGTGTTGCTTGCCTGCTCTTGCTGCTGCTAGTGTCTTTTTCAGCTCTGGTCTATGGCGTGGAAATCAGAGAGCGGAGCAGAAGTTCAGGATGCGCCCGGCACCCAGGAACGCTGTCGAACTCCCTACAGCAGAAGGGAGGGATGGGATGATGGTAACGTGCTCTGGGGCTGGTGCTTTTGCTTGCCGGGAAATGCCCATCCAGTGCAAACCCAACTCCTCGCGCTGCTCAGAAACCCGGTGGGTGCTCTCCTCCTCCTCCTTGCTCTCTACCACGCTGCCCAAGCTCCGGCAGGACCCTGGTGCCACCCTCTATACCAGTGTGGGCAGGGGAGGCCAGGCACTGCCGTGGTGCCGCCGTGAAGCCCAACACCTACCGCTTGGCCGAAACGGAGAGTCCGGAAGCTCTGCGACCTCACCGCTGTGGCTAGACGTGTGACTTCATACCACTTCAGCTGAACAATTCCAGCGCTGAGGGCAGACGCTCACATCGGTGGCATTGTTTTTACACACAATAGGCATTTTTCATACCCGTGAGTGAAACGAGGCAGTTTTAAACTGATTAATGGTTCTCTCAAACAAGTCTCTGAGTGTACGGGAGGCCTCTGGCAGACAATGTCAACCCAGTTGCAGTGGGACAGCATCAGCTGCGACCCCGCGCCAGCCTGGTGTAAGAGGAGCAGCAGGAACAGATGAGCTACAACCGTTCCCAGTGTGGCTTGTTCAGACAAGGGACACAGGACCGCTATCGCCAGGCTCCCCATCCCTCTGCCAGGCACGTGCTTTGCTCCGCTCCTCACCGCAGCATCAAAGCAGCTTTTCATTTCACTTTCTCACGCCAGCACACAAATCCAGCAGAGCCCTCGAACTGAAGCGAAGATACCAGCAGTTTGCCGCAGCAGCGAAGGAGCCGGCCTGCATCTCCTGCTGCCTCGCCAGCCGAGTGATGACACCCTTGCCGCCGGTGCTAGATCCAAGGGGGCTCCCCTCCTCGCCTCCGCACCCTGAATGCGGCATCGGGACCGAGACAAGCCTCCAGCAGCAACCTCCCTCCCGGCGCAGGGCAGGTTGCTGGCAGCTCTGCAGCCCGTGCGCGGAGGGGCCGGCTGCCTGTGCAGGCTCCCCGGGGCTTTACCGGGGCAGCTCTCGGGACGCAGAGTTTGCAAAAGCCCTGGGAACTTCCACATTTAATTCTGCCCCGGCATATGACAGCAGAGGAACGTCACACACGCCCCTTCACTCTTTACACCTGCCCCAGTTTGGTGTTTTCCCTCTTTTGGGATGGCAGCCAAATGCGAATGAAAAACCCAGCGAAGGGGAGCCGAGAGCCTGGGCAGGCAACTCAGAGGGTGAGCAGCCCTCCCTGCAGCGAGGGGGAGCGCAATTCGGCCAGTGAAGCTTTCAGACCCTCTTGCTTCTTGCCGGCAGGCAAGTCGTAGCCAAACCATCACAGGTAGCCCTGCGCGAGAGGACCTGCGGTTCGCACGGGTGAGGAACGCTGTTTTGCAACTTTGGATAGCACAGCCTGGGAAATATGGGCTATCGCTGCCAACCATCTAAGCCACAAAGATTAGTTACAGGAAAAAAAACAACTTGAAAGCAAACACGGGCAGTGCAGCGTTCGCTACAGCACTCAGATAAGAAACTGAGGCACAGACAGGTTAACAGGCGTCCTCGGCCACGCCACAAGGCTGCGGCAGATGAAAAGAGAGCCTGACACGTGCTGTACCTGCCGATTTACGCCCGTGCCATCCAGGCCACATTTTTTGGCATTTCAAAGGCTTTGATGGGTTTCTGTATCCCACACACACCCACAGACACTGATTTGGCATCACTCCACGCGTCTGCCAGGCATCGCCCGCAAGCAGGAGCGGGCTAAGCAGCAAACAAGCTGCAAACTGTGGTGAGGGACCATGCCCTGACTCCAGTTTCATTCCCAAGTTTTCCTTAACCCTGAGGATTCCTGTGAAAAACCCGAGCGGCGAGTTTGAGCAGAAACGCAGGGATCTGGGCTAAGCGTGAACTCTGCGCAAAACCAGCCGTGAGCCGGCAGCCCTGGATACTCTGCAACATCCTTTTAACCCAGCGAGACATTTTAGGATGTGAGCAAGACCGAATCCTGCTCTTGCCCCAAACAATAGGCTCTGCAATAATGGCGCAACCAGAATTTCCTGTGCGGCGGCGTGCGCCAGCTCCCGGGAGAAAATACCATGGGAAAGCGCTGCCACGAGAAAAGCCGCTTTGCAGTGCACGGGGGCAACTCCTCAAGGCTCCCGGGGACACTGTTTTTGCAAGAAGCAAAGCACCACAACCAAGTCCAGGCCGGGAAGCAGGCAAAACCGCACCAGCGGCTCGAAACAGAAGCCGGCCAGCCTGGGAACCGCTGTGGATAATTCATTATCGCACCCAGCCTTTTGCAACATCTGGCCGCAGCTTTCTCTCACGGCTATTTCACTACCCTGCAGTCCTTGTGAAAGCATTGCGCTGGAGCGGGCTGTGATTTGGAAGGCTTCAAACTCAGCTCGGCTGGGCTGAGCCTCAACAACGTCGCTCCTCCGGCGGTGCGGGGAGCTCAGGAGCGGGGCTGACCCAGGGCATCTCTCATGGGAAGGCAACTGGTCCACAGACGGCACAGGTCCCAGCAAGACAAGAGCAACCACTGGCACTGCATCAGACACCGAGAGGTAGCAATTGCGTTCAAAATGCTCCGGTGTTGACCTGTTGGAGCTTCTACCGAGAATGAGGAATCAAAACGGACTGTGATCCCAAACACAAGCAAGTGAAAAACTCCTACAGCAACACAGGAACTGGGTATTCCACAGCTCTGCTGGGCTCAAGGATTTGAGGAGAGATGGGAAGAATTACTAGCGAAACAGGAAAGGACTAAACCAGTGTGCCCAACGCAGATACCACCAGCACCCTGCTCCAAGCTCAAGAGCTTTTTGCCTTTCCACCTGACAGCTCAACACAGGAGCTATGGGCTTGATGCAGCAAATGTCACACGCCTGGGCTCTGCTGACACCCCCAGCCTGGTCCAGAGACCTCCAACCCTTCTCAGCTGCAGGAGATGCGATGTTCAGGGTGGGGGACCACCTTCATGCACTCAACACCTTTCTAACACCTCATCCGTACCGTCTCTCTAGCTCTACTTGTGACACTTACCATCAAATGCTGGTGTCATTCATTTTTCCATCACCTTTTTCTAAGTGGGGCAGAAACAATTTCTGTGAGGTTTTTTGGCCCTAAGTGACTTACCTGCCTAGAAGTATTGTATTGGGTTTGTGTGGCAAGGCTTTGGTAGCTGGGGAGGGCTACCGGAGTGCCTTCTGTGAGAAGCTGCTAGAAGTTTCCCCCACGTCTGACAGAGCCAATGCCACCCGGCTCCAAGACAGACCCGCAGCTGGCCAAGGCCGAGCCCATCAGCGATGGTGGTAGCACCTCTGGGATAACATAGTCAAGAAGTGGGGGAAAAACTGCTGGGGAACAGCAGCCGGGAGAGAGGAGTGAGAATCTGTGAGAGGAACAGCCCTGCAGACACCCGCGGCAGTGAAGAAGGAGGAGGAGGAGGAGGTGCTCCAGGCTCCAGAGCAACGGACAGCTCGGCAATGTCTTCAAACGAAGGGAGATGCAGAGCTGTGGGCTCCAGATGGGGCGATGTCCTCTTTCCAGAGAGGAAGAGTGGAGAAGCCACATGCAAGAACGCAGAATAGTAAAATGGTTTAGGTGGGAAGGGACCTTAGAGCCCACCCAGTGCCACCCGCTGCCCTGGGCAGGGACACCTCCCACCAGCCCAGGTTGCTCCAAGCCCCGTCCAACCTGGCCTTGAACCCCTCCAGGGATGGGGCAGCCACAGCTGCTCTGGGCAACCTGGGCCAGGGGCTCACCACCCTCACAGCAAAGAATTTCTTCCTTACATCTAGTCTGAATCTCCCCTCTTTCAGTGTAAAACCGTTCCCCCTTGTCCCATGGCTCCCCTCCCTGACCCAGAGTCCCTCCCCAGCTTTCCTGGAGCCCCTTGAGGGACTGGAAGGGGCTCCAAGGTCTCCCCGGAGCCTTCTCTTCTCCAGGCTGAACCCCCCCAGCTCTCTCAGCCTGTCCTCCCAGCAGAGGGGCTCCAGCCCTCCCAGCATCTCCGGGGCCTCCTCCGGCCCCGCTCCAACAGCTCCGTGTCCTTCTGCTGTTGGGAGCAGAGCAGTGGGAAGCTCTTGGAGCTCAACTGACAGCAAAAAAGCCATTTACTGGGAGATAGTTGGAAAATGCATTTCTAAGTGGCTTAATAAAAAAAAAAAAAAAAGATCCAACGCTACTCCATGATTTATTTTAACGACCACTCGGCGCCCTGCAGGCTGCAGCGAGACAGGTAACCGGCCTCCCTGCACTCAGCCCTCCGCACACAGCGCCCCAAAATCCATTCGCTAGTGTGTAGATGCACAATAATTTTGTTACACCATTTAGGCACCAGGGAACTCTTCCCCATGAGGCTGTGGTTTCCAAACGGGCATCGCTGCCTGCTTAATTATCAATCCGAGCTCACCCTACTCTTCTCCGGTGCTACCAAAATCCTTTATGCTGTTTGCAAAATGCCCCCTTCTGGCAAATTGTAACTCAGGTTTTCAGGCCATATTGTATAGATGAAGAAAACTCCAATAAATCTGTCATTTAACGGAAAATTAATGCTGCGTCCTAATGTCAGCACCGCGCACAGAAATAACCTCTTTTCCACAGAAGGCTATTGCGTGTTTGACGTAAGAAGGCCAAATACAACAAACCTTAAATAAATAAAAAAAAAAAACCCACAAAAATCAAAGCTGGCGATGCTCATGCCCTGAAACACGGCTGGCAAGCAGCCACCGGGCAAGACACGTGTTGGGATCCCTGGCTCGCGGTGCTGGCAGGAGCCTGGCCCACGGAGGCGGCCAGGGTGGGAGCAGCACCAGCCAGGCAGGCGACGGAACAGCAGCACCGCCGCGCTAACATTTTTTTTGCTCCTATTTCTCCTCTTTTTTACCCATTTTATTTATGGCAGGGTTTTTCTGTTGTTTGGTTGGTTGGGTTTTTTTAAGCGAGGCAGAGTAATTTTATTAAATCAGCTAATATTACTGCAAAAACCGGGGAAGTCTTTGAGATCACAAGACACAACCAGCCAGGGAAATACAGGCAGAAATAATTGCTCCGAGCGTAACCGGGTTGCCATAATTAGCTGGGTGGTTTTCAGCTCCCGGCCTCAGATCCCTGGGATTCCCGAGACTATTTCTGAGAGGTCTTAGTAAGGTAAGTCTGAAAGCAAACGCATTCTCACGCTTCACCTGGAAGTTTCAGAGGCGCCTGCAAGCTGAAAAGAACAAAAAACCACCGAACAGGACAGTTGAGAGCAATTAGCGCTCAGGAAAACGAGCCCTAGCAGCAGTGGGAGAAGACAGGAGACTCTGGTGCTTGGGGAACCAGGATGGAAAGAACTAACACTTGCAACAGGTATGGGACGAACCAAAAATAGAGCAAAGGGCCAGAAAAATCAACCTGTTGCACCCTTGATTTTTAGTACCCAGGATCAGGAATTGCAGTTTCCAGACTCCTCCACGCAGACCTTTCCCCAGTGCTTCCAGCTTAGGTCATGAGGAGGATCCCCCAGAGGAGACAAGGCATTTTCCCTTCCCTTGCCTCCACACATACATGCGGGGCACCTGCTTCTTCCTCCTCCCACGGGCAGCTTCTCCCCTTGGACCACCGGCCCCTCATGCCAAAGGGCTCACATCCCACCGCACTTGATGGCCAGCGCCTGGAGCTCCGCTTTGAGAGCCCCACCAGCAGCCGGCCGAGCTCCTGGGCTCTGGGACAGGTCTTCTTTTGCAGGAGGAGGGCATGGCAGCGGGCTCACCGCAACCCCTCTGACCGATGGAGCCCACCCTGAGGCCACCCATCCTGCCCCGTGTCCCCAGGGCCACCGGGGACACAGGAGGACGAGAGGTTTTGCTCCATGTGGCTCTAATGGCATGACCTCCCTCGGTAACGCAGAGCCTGGGCAGCACAGCAAGACCCTCTCCCACCCTGACACGACCACCCTGTCGGTTCTCCTTACTGGAACGCGTGAAAAATCAAATTAATTAATTCCAGCCGTGCAGGAGGGTGTGAACAGCATTCACACCGCAGCAGGGAAACGGGATGGCACAGCACAGCGCTCCCAGTCCCTGTCTGGTCACTTGTTCAACCAGGGACCGAATGCCGCTGGCGCGAGCCGTCCCCCCAGCACCCAGCACAGGAGCAGTGTGGCCCGGACACCGCTGTGAGGGTCTCCAGCAACACAGGGGACAAGTTAAGGTATCTTAATAGACATAAATTGGGCACTTTTATTTTCCCCAAAGCCAATCAGTGAAGATACCGTGGAGGGAGTGAGCAGCATTCCATAAATATTTGATTTAAACAGTTACAGTACGTTTAGATCCAGCTCGCTGCATCACAGACTGAGGTTTTAATAACCTGTGACCAACGCAGCCGCGAAGCCCCGAGCACGATGACTTCTGCACCATTTAAAAATGGAGCCGGGGCTGGCTCTGCCACGAGCTGGCGTCACTTGGGGGAAAGTGTTGTGCCTCATAATAATACGCGAGGGAGGAGCAGGGAGGTTATATCAGCTATTAATCCCTGCATTTTGAAATAGCTCATCTAATAAAGGTTAAGGCGTAAAACAAAACCACGAAGGTGGAGATCTGAACGCGGCACCTAAGAGGAACCCTCCAGCCAGGCTCCGTAAACACATGACTAAGACTTTCTCACTCAGGTTGCCCCATCGGCTTCCCTAAGACTCCTAAAACCAGTAAGGGCTGAACCCTCCCAGCCAAAAAACATTCACTACAGCCAACAGAAACACTCTCCCGGACTCCAACATACTTTGAATCAGCCCGGGTGAGTAATGACCCAGTTCTGGGGCAGCTCAGGCGAGCATAAACCAGGCATAAACTACCGAAATCTGACACATACAGTGGAAAATAAAACCGGGCTGCCACCAGGATTGGACCCACGGTAGTCAGTGCCCAGCGCAACTTCAAGTTGGCGCTTCCTCAAACAAAAACAAAACCCAAAACAAACAGAAAACGTTCATTTTACGCTCCACAGAGGGTTTTTTTCGAAACCAACGTGGACTTTGCAGCTTTGTGCTCATTTTGGGGGGTAGGAAGGGGTCTGTCCCGCAGGTACCTGCGCAGGGGGGTGACAGGTATTTGTCAAGTCAGAATACAAAGAAAAGCGATGCGACCCGCCCCGGGACCGGGACGGGGACGGGGACCGGGGCCGCTCCCGCCCGCGCTGCGGCCGCCGGC
>VYZM01019799.1:0-19401 GCA_013398915.1 Dromas ardeola | reverse complement strand
GTGTGGGCGCGCGTGTCCCGTGATAAGAACAATCGGAGGAAGCGTGGCCGTGTCTGCGCCCACCACCGGCGCGGTGGGGCCACCGGGGTGACGACCCCATCCCACCCCATAGCAGCCCCCCAGCACCCGCCACGGGGACACCGAGGTGCAGGAACTTGGCATTGGGGACCTGCTGGGTGCAGCAGGCCTGGGCACAAGGGCAGCGGTGGCATTGCCGTACAAAAGGTAGGTGGCCACCTCCGGCCTCTTCTGCAGGGGCTCGAGTGTCCCCAGCCCCATGTGGGCCAAGTCCCAGCTGTGCAGGTGGCAATGGCAGAAGGACACGTTGCCTCAGGCACAAGCCAGACCCCCGAATGCCAGGTTTCACCACAGCTTCTCTTGAACACCCCCTATGGTGAGATTTAAAAAAACTACCTCAATTTTATCCAGGCTCCTTAGTCCTGAATGGGGTTGCCCATCACGGGCTAGACTCACTGTTAACTTCTTTCCAGCTTCCTCTGTCCCCCTCTCTGGGAGGAAGACCAGGTCTTTCTCAGCCTTCCTCCTGCATGGAAAGAAGACCTTTTACACAGCCAGAAGCCCACTGAGGAGGTGGGGGGGAACAAGGTCATTTGGGTTTGTCCAGGTGCTTCAAATTACTCGTTTGGCAATCCACAGACACCCGGTAAAACGGCACTGAGCTTTATCAGTCCCTTCCCCAACCCCAGCAAGACAGGAGTAGAAGCTCAACTTCCTATTTCCACCCCAGAAAAACACTCCTAGAGAAAATTACTTTCTGAGCAGCACTGCCTGAACCCTGTAGCGAGGAATCAGGGTTCTCCCACCCAGCCCCGCATCCCCCAGCTCTCTGCAGAGCCCCTGCAAACCCAGCGGAGCTTCCCACCACCGCCCAGTCCGGAGGCATTCCCGCACGGATAAATAGGAGATCACACAAATAAAAGAATTGCTTTAGTTTGAAGAAACAGCCTTTATAACGTTAGAAATATTGGAGGGAAATGAAATCATTATTTAGGGAAGGCTTACTGGATTTAATTGCTGATTTTCCATTGCATGTAATTGGTGTTTTAAGTTATATTAGTAGTGTTTCCCATGGAGAGGCAGGTGTGTGCTACAGAAAGAGGGTGTTATTAATAGGATAACCACAATTAAGTGTAATTGGGATCATCGTATCAATCACTCCATGGAGTGGCACAAGCTCAGAGTTTTCCACCTGGTTTTCTGATTGTTTCAGTGATGCATCAAATTGCAGATGCTTTCTTTGGCTTTGGGCACAGGCAGCAAAAAGCCCCTTTACTTATCAGGCCATCAACCCATTCATGGAGAGTTAACCTGAGGGCCAAAAATCCACCCCAGTTGCTCCAGTGCTTCTCCAAACATTCATATCCATCCTTACCTGGCTTGGGGTGGAGCCGAGATGCCTCTGTGCGACAGAGCTCGTGCAGTCTGCTGCTTTAGTTTATTTTTTACTGCAGAGATTTATGAATATATCCAAGAGCAGGATGGATCTGCCAGGAAAAAAGATAAGTAGACAAAACTGTGGCTGCCCTTTTAGGCTGGGAGAGGTGGAGAATAACGCCTTTTCCAAAGGAAGAGTGAGATTTTGAGTGTTCATTAAGCTACAGGGGAGGATGAGAGATGGGGGCTCTCGGTGGCCTGGGAAGATGCTGCGGTGGGTGGGATCGGCAATAGCTTGCAGTGGTCACCCTGGTACCCTTCAGTCCTGATCTGCAAAATCACACCAATACTGCAACAGGGAGCAACATCCTTGTGCAAAGCCGTCCCCACGGGCCATCCATCGCTGCGTTACCTCCGTCCCCCTTTCCTCAGCATCACCACTGTCCCTGCCGCACCCCGAAATGGGCCAGGGCTGGGTAGCTCATAGTCCTTCCACGCTGCGGTTTGCATCAGGGGGATTTAAGCTCACATTTAAGCGTGTGGTGTAACCCAGAGCCATCACAGCCGGCGGTGTGTGGCTGCGTCATCAGCAGCACCGTTGCCTTTCTGCTCCGAGGAGGAGAAGGATCATCCCCAATGTTTGCCGAGTTTGCATCGTGGCACGGCGGCGCTGGAGGCTGTTTTCATCTTGCTGGCGGCTGATGCTTCTTCCAAGGAAAAGCTCAGCCCTGCTGGTGCCACACACAGGGTGCACATCCAGCCCCCTCCCCATCCCACAACACCCGGCACAAAGGGGGGCACCCACAGGCAGCCCCGGTGCACCCAGCGCTGCCTGTCCCGGGTGCCGGACCCATGGGACTGGGGGGGGTCGGCGGTGAGAATGAGGGCTCTTCTGCGGTTTGCATTTTCTATTTGCCCTCGGAGCATTAAGCCGTGACGTCTCCCGTTCTCCTGCTTATGGGAAGCAGCTAAAAACTCACTTTTCCAGAAAAGAAAGGTGAAAGTCTGAGGAAATCATACAGCTTCATAAGCTGAGCTTGAAGAAAATCTTCAGGTGCATATTAAAAAAATAAAAAATATCATAATAACCACAAAATCTAGTGGCAGCAACTCTGACGTGCCTCTATGTGCATCTCCCAGGAACGAGGGTAACACCTCGCAGCCCTCAGACCTTGTTCCCTCAAAACCCAGCTTTTACGATGTATCAGCCCTTAAATCTTAACAAACAGCCCACCGCACAGGGCTTTTCCTTCCCTCTGCTAAATCAGCCCCTGCCAACAGCCCCCGTAGACAGCCAAAGGTGCATTGCACGAAGCAGTTCCCCCTCTTTCCCCTCCCTCCTGACAATATTGTTTCCATTTTCTTCAGCTAAAGCTGATTGTGGGCCAAAAATCCCCGGGCACTGAATCTGTGACTGGTCAGAAGCACCTCGTGCCCGTACCTGCCGTCCAGCCGGTGCTCCACACCTCCTTGGCTGCTTCTGTAGAGATGGCCATGCTGCAAGAAAACCAGTAAACCATGAACTATTAAATGACCCGCAGAGAACATTGGGGCACTTCTGCTTTCCCTGAAGATACCAGGATTTTTATATTATTTTTTTCTATGGCCTAGGATGAAATCTAGACCAGGGCCACCCCTCACCAGCTGACCACTGGTAGTTGCTAAGACGGCGTGGTTCTGTCCTGTCTGCAGGACGGTAGATAGCTCTGGCCCTTTCTGACCTGCTGACTTTTGAAACTGGATTTTGGTGTTTGATTGCCAGTGGCGTCATCACAGGGCCCTGAGCAGCGACGGTCCCAGGAGGCTGGTTGCATGCCCACAAGAGAGAAGCCACCTATAGCTATATGGACACAGCAGCTGTTTCACCACCCATCCTTCCAGAGACATCCTCAGCTGCAGCATCTCCCTACCTTGCTGGGGGGTGAGGAGGCCAAGCCACACCATCTCCCGACCACCCAGGACCATCACCCCGGCAGCTCTAGGCTCCTCTTTATGAAGAGCCGCCAAAAAACCTTCTTACCCAGCAGAGGAACGTCACCGCTGCTCATCCCTACGTCACAGCTGCCACCCTTCAGCCCCCTTCCCCTAACCAGGCCCAGCAGCAAGAGCTCTGCCAGGTTAGAGCCAGGAGAAGACCTTCACCGCCCCTTTAACTAAGGGGAACGGCACCCATTCGCACCCCTGAGCGAGGGTTGCAGGATCAGACCCTACGAGCACACGCTCCCTCGAGGAGCACCCTGTGCGCCCTCACGGTGCTACTTCTTTTTTCTCATGCGCCGCAGTCGTTGAGGTCCGGGCAGCCCCTGGCTCCTGCCCCCGGGCTTTGCTGGGAGGCAGAAGGGGCAGAACCATAACTGGGTTCATTTGAGTAGAAAGCTAAAACCTGCAGAAAACACTGAGGATGCTAAAATCAGCAGAAAGACCTTAAATCCTGCTTACACCAGGGAAATTCCCAGGTACTTGCTTCCAGTGCTCTGCAGAGAACTCAATGACTGAAGCTGCCGTCAGGCTCGCGGTGAAGGTGGGCAATTCTTGTCTCAAACCGGAGGTGATGGAGCCCAGGTGAGAAATAAATGACAGGAGCAAATAGACTTTCCTCTGACGATTACCTTAGGCTCATCAACAGATTAACAAACTTAAGGGACCACAAGGACCGATGAAGGTGAAGGCAGGGCAAGAAAATGCTGAGCTGGCTTACTGATATATTTTTCTGAGTCTAGGAAAAATCGGCAGCTTAAGGTGGCTCAGCTGGGGCCAGAAGCAATGGGGTGGCCTCCCCGACCGCCATCCCTTCCCTCCCTCCTCACCTCTGCCCCAGCAGATGCCTCACTCCAAATACCATCAAGGACGTCAACTGCCCCGGGGCCGCCTAAACACCGCTCCTTCCATATCCCTCGAGTGAGAAAAAAAAACAAAAGCGATAAGGAATTAACAGCTTCTTGGAAACCCAAACAAAGTTTCTGTAGCGACGCAGGCATCAGAAACTGTGCTCCTATAATTAAGACAGCCCGAGTGCTTCCTGCTGGGATGCCTATAGGGAGCTCAGCCCTATGGCAATGCAAAAGCAGCTCAGGAACCGCTGCAGCTGCCTTGTGAAGGAGACTTCAAGCGTCTGCAGGGGTCCAGGTTTACAGCTAGGGCTTATGGACTGAGTTGGGTGGGGACTGGGTTGCAAAAGCCCCTGTTTGAAAAGAAATGGGTCGTATCAGCAGTCTCTTCTATTAGATGCCCGGTGGAGGGGTGCCCAGCCACCGCGGGGTTACCCCACCCCATACCCTAAAGTCCTTTCTGCTCTCGACAGCCACCCTGCTCTTGGTCTCACACCTCTTCATACGTGATGTGTGCACTGAAATCAATGAAAACACGAGAGCATAGAATCGTAGATCCTCATTTTTTAATTCAGACACCTTGGCCAGGTGTTACAAGCTCCTTTCCCCCTCCCAGAAGGATTAAGTCCTTTCACACTCCTAATTTGTTCCTTTTATCTTTATAAAGATCCGTCAGCGTCTGGTTCGTTGTCTCCTTTCATTTTCTATTACATTTAGTTCAAATAGTTTGAGCTGAGACAGGAGGCCTGGCCCCATCACCCTTCCACCAAAGCTGGGCATCGAATCAGACCGCTCACCGGCCGGGGATGGGTCGAGCTTTGCCTGGACGGCACCTTGCGCCATGTCCTCGCCCAGGACGGGGAATCCCGGGCGCTGCCCAACCACCAAACCCCCCCGAGCCCCCGGCACGGCACGCAGGGCTGCCCCGCTGTGCCGACTCTTTTCCTTAATCCCCTGTGCTGCAGCTGGAAATACCCAACTGTTTTTCTGGGGGGGGGGGGGGCGGGGGGGGGGCGGGGAGGAAGACCCAGCCCACCACCCCCCCCTCAACTTGGGAGTCAAATCCAAACACAGAACCTCCTAAAACCAGGCAGTTCCCCCGTTTTGTCTGATTTTTCGGGTGCTCCCTCTGGCTCCCAGGTTGGACCCGGCATGGGGTCAGGCAAACATCCGAGAAGAGGCAGGGGGAGGATTAAACTCAGAGGATCTTGGCTTGCGGTCTCGAAGGAGACAGGGACTGGGTCTCTTAGTCTGACACACAATTTTATAGCCTACAATTAATTCATTTAAGTGACCCATAGACCAGACGGGATGGCCCTGATGAGCTCGGGGGCACGGATGGGGACAGCTTCCACTGAACCACCACCAGCACGATGCTGGGTTAAGGACGGTGGGCTGGAAGGTACAGCCTGGTGCCCACCAGTGGCATTTATTCTACCATTTAAATAAAGCAGCTTTGGCCACACCAGAGTGCCGCAGCAGCAGGAGGTGACCCCTCTGCCCCCCCCCCCGTCACCCCGGGGCAGGGGAATGAAGCTCCTCACCCTGGAGTTAGCACCCCATCGCCAGAGGGTTTGGGTTTCTTTCAGGTTCCAGCTGCCCACCCAAGATAAGGCAGTCCGCCTAGAGCAGGAGAGCAGAGACTTTGGGTTTTTTCCCATTTAAAGTTTCAATGGCTGGAGGATGGGGCAGAGAAATGTTCTGCTCTTGAGCACATCACCAAACCACACTCGTTAACTCCTGATTGGCGCTATAGTGAGGGTTCATTTGTGCTCCTTGTCACCCGCTTCACCAACCCAGGACACGTGCTGGGTTTATTCACGGGTGACTCCTATTCTTGCCCTGGGCCTTGCTTATTCCTCCTCTGCGAGTATAATGTTTTAGGGAGGGGAAAGAGAGCCCAGGAGTGTGTTCCTGGACCGGCACAGGCGCCCTCCCGGCATCGCCCGCACCCCAGGGGTGGCAAACCGCAGCGGGAAACAAATTAAGGATGGGAAACCTGCAGGGAAGGATGAAATCCCCAAGGCGAGAGCTGAGCACGGGGCACATCGCTGGGGTGGCTCCGCTTCCGCGGGAGCTCAGATGGTTTTCGCAAAGTCTTCCCCGCTGCAGTCCCCAGCTGATTCTCCATAACTCAGCAAGAAAGTTTGCATAGATGTATTTCTTGCTGTCTCCACTCCACTGGCCGGTGCTTTGTGGGGAAGGTCTCACCGTCTTGCAGCACCGCTGATTTGCCGCTCCATTTGTAGAGGTTTGTATATACGATGCTTGCTCGAGCATCCGCCGTACAGGTCTCCTTGCACCCCCTTTTCTGCCCGCCCAGAGCGTGGCGTAGACTTCAGCTGCGTTCTTATGGCTCTGCCCTGCAGCAGGTGCGGCTCCACCCGGGATCACGCTGAGGAGGATCTCGTCTTAACAAGAAACCAGCTGGCAGAGGAGCACACAACAACAAGAGTTCGCAGGTTCGCCCACCGCCGCTGCTGGGCGCCCCGAAGCCACCCCACAGAGAGGCCGCCCCTTCTCTCACCCTCGCGCGAAGGCAGACGGGCATTTCTGACAGCGGCCCGCGATGTCTGCCGTGGCAGGGCTTGGGATGTGCCGGTGAAACTGCTCTTTGCTGAGCTCAAGCCCTGTGCTCGGCGTCAGAGCCCAGGCTCCTGCCCTGCGCCCCCAGCAAAGCACCCCCACCAGCAGCCTCCCCGGCTAGCAGTGGCCACGGGGCCAGCTGGAGAATGGCAGGACTGCTCAGCAATACTGCAGGCGATGTGGGAAAGGGAGGTTCGGGGTTTATTTTGTGCAGTTGGACCCGAGGAGCACGCATGCCCGAAGCGGGCAGAGCCCTCGGCGGCTGCAGGAAGGGACTTGCCGGCAGAACCGTGGCGTGGGAAGCGTGGCTGGGCTGAGTCACCCCACGTCGCCCCAGCCCCGCAGAGCCCATCCCCTGCGCCCGAGCTGCTCTTCCAGGCTCCAGCTACCGCAGGGCTCTCACACGGGACTGGCAAGGAACAACGCTGCCCCAAAATCGACAAGAAAAGGTGCCCTTTCTCCCCTTCACCCCCAAGGAACAGCCCCTAATCCTCTCTCCCTCTTTCTAAGCAGCTCAAACATGCCTTAACAGTCCTTTCCTCTCCACTTGCCACCCCCAGAATCCCCATTCTTCAACATTTTTCCCCAAACAGGGCTCTCCCAGAGCTACCATCCAGCCCCTGAGCCCGGCTGCAGCCTGGGCTGGGCAGGAGGGACAGGGAGCAACAGGCAGGGCCCCGAGCACCAAGTGGGAAAACAAGGAAACATTTCCACGTATTAACTTCATTTCCTTCATTTCCTCCAGCCCGGCAGCCTCGCCAGTGGGTTATTAATAGCACGGTGCAGACGAGCACCGGGGCCGGCCCGGGCTCCAGCCTCCCAGCGCCTGCCCCGATGGCCACCGCTCCCAGCACCCCTCCGTCCCCGGGAGGGGACGATGCCGCCGGCATCCACTTGCAAAACACGTGGAAAACCCACGTCCCTCACAGCTGCACTGCAAATGCCCCGCAAGAAAATAGCATTGAGGAAGGAGCTGGGAAACACCCAAGTTTTCGCTGCTTCCCCAGCTTGGGATGCTGGAAACCATGTTTTTAACCATCAAACCTCCCGCAGTCTCATTATATTCCATTTGTGGAGGGGGAAACTATGGTCTCCTGTGTTCGCAAAGCAAATGCTGCTGGGATCCGGTGCAGCAGAAGGAGCAGAGGGGAGGCAGCCAAAGGCCAGGCTGCTGCCCAAGCTGGGAGCGTGCCCCAGCAGCACCCACAAAAGCAAAAACCCCCGATAGCTCCATCACTCACAGGGCTTGAATTCACGGTGGCAGGAGGGTCAGTAAAATGGTGCTACAGCCCCGGGGCGAGAGCGCTGCCCCAGTCAGCCAGAGACCACCATAGCCCAAAACCAGCCGGCTGTTGACTCCAAAAAGCTGCAAGTCCTTCACAATATCATCAGTCTCTCTACAAACGAGCATTAATTCTGAGGCCAAAGGTTGGTGATTTATTTGGCAGGCTGCGTTAATTTACCTGTCTCACTGCAGCAGCACTCAACTAGATCTGTTTCCTACTGGCTCCTGCTCAGCTGCCAAATCCATTGCTTCTGATAAAATCACTATTATTTGCTGTTTAAAAAAAATTTAAACAATCCTTTCATACACCTAATTGGACCAGCAATTGGGTCGTGCTCCTTTCTGGGGTAGGTTGGGTGATGCCCGGAGCAGTCGCTGTGGACCAACATCCCTGTGCATCCCTGCACATCCGCAGACCAGCCTCCCTGCACATCCTTGTGCATCCATACAGCGCCAACAACGTCAGCTCAGCCCTGTGTGAGAAACGGCTCTGCCAGCGGCTGCGGTAAAACCAGAAGTGGCTTCGGTGGTTCCAGCCGGAAAAAATTCCCTGCCAATTGATTCCTCCATGGGGAAAAAGCTTTGCACAAGCCCCTCTGGGGTGGGCTGCCAAGGGTGCAACGCTGTGGCCATGGTACAGATGCTGAGGTCACTTTAACCAAAGTTTAAGGCCAGTCCCCAAAAATGCCTGTTCGTGGACAGTTTTGCCTCCATTACTTGGTGCCTTGATCACTGCAGCTCTCCGAGAAGCTAAGCATCTCTCCTAAATCCAGATGCCAGCATCTCTCCTCAATGCTAGAAAATTGTAGTACTGGTTTTGTTCTGTTTAATGGAAAAACAGAGGTGAACCTCCGCCTGGGCAAACCTGAGCTAACAAGTCTACCGGATCCTCTCATTCAGGGGGTCTCATTGCATCCCCTTTCCTCCTTGGCACAGGTCTCTCACTGCCCTCAAAACCCCCAAAACCAGGAGATGAGGATGCTGTGCAGCAACCAAAAATATTCCCAGGGGTATCAATGTTATAAGAGAATTCAAGAAGAGGAAAAAAGCCCCTAAATAAGGGCTGGCAGTTGATGTGTCACAATAAAACACCAAGTACGCAGTGCCTGAACCCACCCTGCTCACTAATGCTTCATTACTCACCGCTTGTTACCAAAGGGGGATCACCTGCAGACCAGCAGCTTGCTCCAGCGTTAAGAAGCACCTGAGCTCACGTTTCTTTGGGTCGGTATTGGGGATTTTCTAAAACAGAGCACGGCAAAACGGCACAACCATGTCCCCAAAGGCGACTCGGAGCCACGACGGGTGGGAGCCTGGAGAAGCCATACTGTGCTGTTCCCCCCGAGGCACCCCAGCGAGCAGCCACCAAGCAAAAACAACATGACATTAGGCCAGGAGAGACATTTCAGGTGCAAAATAGGAGAAGCAAGACCCGGCTTCGCTTCAGGCCCTTGAATCTCGGCACTTCCCTGCAGCCGGTAGTGTCATGCTAACGAAAAATCTAAAAAAGAAGTCTCCCTGGTGTATGCCTATAGACTGGTTCGTGGGGTTTTTTTGGAAGAAAAAATAGCAGAAAGCAGCACTCCTCCCTCCCTGGGACTGGCTCAGTTCCAGATTTCACTTTTTTCCTCCCCTAGTTTCACACCAAGAGGCACTTTATTATTGCAAGCAAATGATTTATCCAAAAAAGACTAGGAGCCTGTAGAAAGTAACAGCACATCCTTGGCGGGATGTTCACATGCACACGGAATTTCACTTCCTCACGTTGCACAAAAAAAAGCACAGGGGAAAATGTAGCAGAGCGCGGCGGGGAAGCGGGAGATGAGATCAAACGGATCAGATCAAACAGAGCAAACCTCCCGATCAAAGCCAACACGACTTTGCGCGTCACCGTTCAACGGCAACGACCCGGGGCGGAGGAGGAAGGTCCTCAGACATGCTGGAAACGCGTGCGGGCACCGACATGTGAGTTCCTGCCTCTTCTCGCCAAGCCTTGTGCGAGAAAGCGCCATCTCTTCCCAGCGCCAAGCCCTCTGCAGGGACAGGCAGGCAGGATTCGCCCGGGGAGGAAGGCAGGGCGCAGCGCCCGGGGGGCTGGAAAGGCATCTACCAGGGCTGGAAGAAGGAGGTGTTGTTACAAAGCCCCATTATGCTGGGTGGCGTATTCCCGAGGAAAAATAAAAAAAGAATAAAATAATCAGGGTGGAGCCAAGCACAGGAAAATTGAATGAAGGAGAAATCACCCAGGGAACAGAGAGGAGCAGGGAAAGGGAAGCAGCAAATCCCCCCTCTTGCATCACTAGAAGGGGATTAACCGAGGCACAAGCTGAAGATGGAGCACAAACCGCAGCGCCCGGAGCTGGAGCCTGCGTTACACGGGGAGCAGCTCCCAGCCCGGACGGCCAAGGGGGAGCGAAGCTCACCACCACCTCCCCGGCAGCAGGAGAAACCACCTCTGCAGGTCCGGTTGAAGCAGCGCGACCTCACTCCTCCATCTGCACCCACCCTTTGGGATGCCAAGTAATGCCCTGGAAACCTTCCCGTGCATTTCCGAAGCGTGGGGAAGAGAAGGGAGTCTTCCTCAGCCAGCTCTTGGCGTGAGAACAAACATAGCCAGCCTCGTGTGGCTTTATAAAGGATTGGTTTATTTATATGTTGGCGGGTCTCTGGCATCCTGCCCTTTTGACATCCCTCCTCCAAATGTGGCAGCTCCTGCCTGGCCCCAGAGCACCCTTTAGGGGTATGTAGGGACATTTGAGGTCAGCAGGGATAACACCAACTGCACTGGCCAAGGACCAGGAGTGATCACCCAGCTGGCAGGGCAGGGGCTGGCCCCATGGTACCTGAGCAAGGTGAGCAGGACAAAGATGGTGGCCAAGGCCAACCAAGGCACGTTCATGGTGATGAGGCAGCTCCACGGTCAGGCTGGGAAGTCAACCCATGTGTCAGGGTCTGGATCAATGGGGTCCGTAGCCAGGACTAGGATGGGATAGGATGGAACACGACTGAGCTGGAGCACTACGACACAGACCAGGGAGGGCTGTAGAGCCAGGGCTGAGTTGAAATGTGCTCATGGGTGTGGGTTCCAGGTGAGGCTGCTCAGGACCATTAACAGCTATTGGTGCCCTCACGGCCCTGGTAGCCTGACTCCAAAGCTGTCCTGCAGGAAAGCAGGAAGAGAGAGGTGCCATGGCCAAAAAGGATGAGTTGATGCAGTGGGAGTTGGGGCTCAGGGAGAGCCCAGCCATGGTTGGGGCCCTCATGGCTCTCAGCAGCCCCTATGGGGATGACACAAGGGGAACACAGGCCATCACCACCTTTGTTCTGCCCTGTTGAGCTGAATCTATGCACAGCATCCACGGAGCAGCAAGTGAAGCCCAGGCACGGCGAGAAACAAAAGATCTGACCCCAAAAGTCCAAATGTGTCCCATCCAACATGAGCACAAATCACAGAGAAATGCTCCCCGCCGGTCCCCAGGCTGGGAGAAGCTGAGCTGCTGGGACCAGAGTGTTTCAGTTTCCAACTGTGTAGTTTTCAGCAGGCTCCACTCACTGCAACAAATAGAAAAACCACAAAAAATAAACAAACAAAAAACCCCACAAAATTCATAAACAGCATCCGTGAGGTCTGAGCTGTGTCAGACAGACTCGGGCTCTGTGGCTTTCCTTTAGCTCAAGCCATTTCACTGTGCAGTGAAATCCCTCTGTTTCTCTCACAGGATTTCTTTCCTCAAGTCCTGTTTTTCAGACTCAGCCTTAATCACTTTTTAATCGTATTTGATTCTTCTTTGCCTTTGGCATTCCTTAATCTCAGAGATGCTTCCCATAAAACAATTGTGCCTGTCATCCCTCCTGGGGCTCCCACACGGAGGCTGCAGGTTTTATTCAAATGAACGTGTCCTTCACGTTAGCGGCTACTCCAGCTCTGGAAAGCAAGGGGAAGAGTTCATTGCTGCCTCCAGCTCTCGTACCATTAGTCAAAAGCCAGAGCAGCCAGTGGAGGAGTCTTGACTGGTGCAAAACGCAGCTTGGCTTCTCCTCCCCAATGGACTCCTCTCCCACGGTGGTTGTAATCAATGCAGTTTCTTAAGGAACTTAGATACACATTTATTGGGGTGGGGTTTTGGCAAATTTCTGCCTAAAACCGCCTTTCATTAACCAAGGGCAATGCACGGGCATCTAATTATTATTCTTCAGTTATTCTGCCATCTAGAAGACCTGCCTTTGACTAATAATAAAACCATACCACTATTTCTCACGTGCCATCAAGTATCTGTGCCACACCAGCGTCACGGTTCCTTGGCTTTTGCTGTCCCACTGTCCCATCCCTGTAGCGAGCCAAGCAGCTTGGTGCTGTTGTCCTACCATGAAAGCTCACGGGCATACAGCCATCTCAGTCACATTTGGGACCATTTACCTACCTGGGACCTGAGGACAGGAGCAGCCCCAAGCCTGGTTGGTGGCGAAGGCTGGGGACAGCCAGGTCCAACTCAGATGCAGAGGGGCAACCAGTGCTTCATTTCTTACCCCTATCTGGAGAGGAAACCCTCAAAAAGCTCAAAAGAGTCTTAAGGTCAATGGGAGCTGGCAGCTAAGGTCATCTTTTGCCCTCTGAAAGTCTCCCCCTGTGGTTTTGCATCCCCTGGTGGGATGCAGATGGCAAAAACCAAGCTCATGTTTGCTTCAGTGTCACATGTGCTCATGGCAAGGTCTGATTACTGATGTTTGAGGTGCAGGAGCTCCTCGTGACATATGCTAAGGCTGCCTACACACTCACACTGGGCATCCCTAGCTCTTTGGCATCTGTAGATAACCTTATATGTAAGCGCCCTTTGCTGAAGCGTTTCCACCAGCTGGAGAAGATCTCAGCTGGAAGGGATCCCACAGCCATGCCTGCCAGCCTGTCCCATCGTGACACTTCTCAACGCAGCACTAACTGCACTATCCTGTCCCTGACGTACAGCCACCCTCCAGCCATGTTTCATCCATCAGCCTTCATCCATGGTTTCCCAACCACGGCTCCACTTCCCAGGCAGACCTGGGTCAAACCGCGCTGCCTTGGGTTTGCCAGGACCTTCATGGTGGCTTCTTCTCTCTCCGTCTCCTTTGAGTGGGGCTGGAGAGCAGAGGCACGCTTGGGGCTCTTCTCCCCTTACTCATAAGGGGACAACAAAGGGGCAGTTTGGTCTCCTCCATGTCCCTGAGATGCCACCCAGGAGGGGACAGGGTGCCACCACAGGGGATGGAGACATCCCTGCCCCCAGGGGCTCCCCCCTGCATCCAGGCTGAGCCCGTGCTGCTGCCGACACTCTGTGTCCCAGCCCTCCCTGCTGCGGAAGACAGACTTTTTTCTTTTTTTTTGGCAACACGGAAAGAGGAGGAAATACATGAAAAGCTGGTGCCTGGGAGACGGCAACCTCTGTCCTCCTTCCGCTCCGCTTGCCGGCGGCGTCTCCCTCCAGCCCCCACAGGAGATGCGTCCCAGCCGCCAGCCACACGGCATCTCCCGCTCCATGGGCCATCCCGGCATAGCCAGGGAAAACAAACGCTCCCAGGTGAAAGTTGTTTTATTTCCACACATCCCCTCCCAGTTACAAGCTGGTGGGAACTGGCAGGAGGGAAGTTGGGTTCAGGGATTCCCCAGCTGGTCCCCCAGGGCTCTGACGGGGCTTGGGCTGGTCGGTTCCTCGGCTGAAAACACCTCATGGGAAGGAGAAGGATGCGGGGAGGGAGGAAATCCGGCTGCTGGGCAATGGCAGCTCTCAGCGAGCGAAACGAGGCGATAATTGGATTTATAATATACCTTCAGGCCTCTCCTTATGGTCTGCAGGAAGCCCTTATTCAAGCCTACCCTCCGAAAGTGCACGGGGGAGGCAGTTCACAGAGCGGTGCCCTGCGGGTACCCAGACCAGAGGGTTGGAGCAGAGCAGGATGGCATCCCACATCCTTGGACCCTGCGCTTACCGGTAGATGATGCCATCAGCTCCAAGTGCAGTGCGTAAGAAGGTCCGCTTGAACCTTTGTAAAACTCAGAAGACCACAAAAAATAAAATAAAAAAACCCCCAGCTGTTATACAGAACAGACAGCTAAAATAATAATAGCGTGTACATCTTGCTGACATGCAGCTGGCTTTTAAAAATAGGACACGTTTTCAGGCTCCCCAATCAAAGGGGATGACCAAAAGCCGCCACCTGCCTAGTCCCTGGGGCAGAGCCCACCGGTCTCACTGGTGGCACTGGGCTGAGCAGGTCCCTGATGCCCTCTGCTGCCCGAGCACACTGCAGTGGTGGCTTTAACCACCAGGGTCCTGCTCAGCTGCAAAGCCACAAAGATGTGGCACCCAGGGACACCTGCACGGTGCGACCACGCAAACCCTCTGCTGCTCCCAGCACCTGTACCCACCTCGCACACTGACGTCCTGCACATTCAGGTGGCACCGAAGCCACCAAACCCCTCCGTGGTCCCCAGTCTTCTCCTCAGCCCTCCTTCAAAGGCATATACAACCAAGAAGCTCCCAGGGCCTTTGGGATTTTTTTTTTCTCCTTTTTTTTTCTGGCTTTGATGAGGGACAGTGAAAATGCTGTTGTGCGTGGCCTTGAAGTGACAATGACTTTTCATCCTCAGCGTGCGGCACTGGTGCGTTCATCCCATGTGTGCAGTGCACAGCCACCACCACGTCCCCACGAGAGCAGCACTCATGATCTCAACCAGACATCTTGGTGTCCAAAACCCCCCCTCTGCTCTCTTGTCTGCTCACTCGGTGGAAAAATGGGGGGAAAAAACTAGGGAAGAGTGGAGAAACCTGTAAGGAAGCCCAGGTGGGTGGAGTAGACCCACGCAGAGGTGGGCATCCAGCCGACAGCGCTGCAAAGCCATCAGGTTTGTGTCCTTCCAGCGCGATGGAGCCTGGCTATAGTATTTTATAGGGCACCATGTATCTTGCCATGGGGTTATGACTCCGAGCTGCTGACTCTAGAGGCCCAGGGGACCGGGGGGAGGACAGACCTGCAGAATCGTGAAGCTCCAGCTCGTCTCCGCATTTCCCACTATGTCTCGGAAAGTGCTCCAAGCCCCTGGGCTGCCTTTGGGGCTTTCGGGAGGACTTTGGGGGAGACCTGGCTCAGCATCCCTCCAGCCCAGTAACTGCAATAACTGAGCTCTCCCTTAGAGGTCAGCCCAGCATCAAAACTGGTCCAAAAATCCGCACACACAGACGCGATTCCTGCAAAGAGCAGGTCATTTGGCTAAAAAAAAAGGCCTTTCAGGAAGGGCAGAGGATGGTCCCCAACACTTGCAGCCCCTCGCCTTGCTGTTGCCGAAGAGTATTCCCAAAAACTGAGCTCTCCTGCCCACTCTCCGGCTCCTTCCCACCCTCTGGCTGCTCTGAACCCCGTGTCTACCCCTGGTCGGGGGGATTTCCCTGCTAGGGAAAAGCCTGGCTGGCTCCAGCAGATGGTTTTTGGGGAGCAGGAGGACCAGAGGCTGGCCTTGCTGTTGCTGCTGCAATATTTCCCATGCCCAAAGTGGCCAGGACACCCGCTCAGCAGCCTTTTCTTCTGGCTTAACTCCCCCTTTCCTTCTTCTCCTTTCTAACAGGCAAATAGAACTCAACAAAAATACCCACCAATCCCTCCAAAACAACCAAAGAAAATAACTCTTTTTTGCTTTTCTTTCCCCAAATCCCCCCAGCATAAAACGGATCTCAGCATTGTACTAAGAATAGATTAAAAATAAACCTCAGGCATGGAGCCCCCACTGGCAAGTGGCACCCAGGGCCGTTGGCCACCCCGGAGGTGGCAGCAGGGCCTCGGGGCTGACCCAGGGCCCCGCAGTGATGCCAGAAACACCCAGACTCGGTTGCTGCGGCAGTGCCAGGGTATTGCTTTCTGTCTAGAACAGGCACCTGGTTGGGGCTGTCCCTGGCTGTGCTGACCCAGCAGAAGCCACCAGTCGGGCACTGCTGGCTCACGGCCCCATAACGTCAGGCAGGATGGGATGGGAAATGGTAAGCCCCACTAGAGCTGGATGGAAGAGGCCATGGGCATAGGGAAGAAATTCAATCAGCTGTCCCAGGAATGATAGCAAACCACTTGCAAGACCTTAGGTGGAGCAGAAGATGGAGCCAGGTGCTGCCACCAAGATGCAGGTGACACGAAGGCCACCCCACTGCTCCCCTTTGGGCCAGAGGCATGCGGTGCATCACTGTATCACTCCTGGCTCCTGCAAGGAGCTGCTTCAGGCTTTCTGGGAGCATCCACAGCCCCACACCAGGCGAGGAGGTGGCAGCCCTGCACCATGGCCCTTCTGCCCACTGCAACCAGCGTCGCATCCCTCTGGCCACCCACAGCTTGTCCCCACTTTTTCTTATGGGAGCTCAAGTAAAGCCTGAAAATGCAAAATGAGGGTAAGCTAAAAGAGGCATCAATAGAAAGTAAATAAAAACCACCACACTTTTTTCTACATTAAAAAAAAACCAAACAACAAACACAAAATGCACAGAGCACCAGTGAGTTCGAGGGTCTGACAGCTCATTTTCGGATCCCTCGCTTGGCAGCGCCTGTCTCCTGTGCGGACTGGTGGAAAACAGGGAAGGGAAAGGGATTTAAATAGAAAGCAATTGCGTTGCTCCTGCTGCTGCCTGCTGCTCAGCCCAGACAGGAGTTAAGGACAGGGATTATCCCGGCGGGATGCCGGAGGAGCCAGTGGAGGAAGTGGATGCTCATCCCAGCTGGCAGAGACTCGCGCAAGAGAGGAACCATGGACGTTGTTAAAGTTTGGCCTCACGGTCTCTGGAAGGAGGTAAGAGCTGGTCAGAGACTCAGAATCAGAAGGGCTACACGGCCACAAAGACCTGACAACTGCCCAGATTAATGAGCTGGCTGCTAATTATCCCAATAGTTGGTCCCCCCACCATCCACATCATTGCTGAGCTGCGTCCCCAACTCCTGGAGCCCCACAGCTGCCCTACCTGTCCCACCCCTTTCTCTGCCAAGGTAAAGTTTGCAATCTCTTTATTGGTTTTGTTGTCTTTTTTTTAATTAGTATCCTCATCTGAGACTACATCAGAGCCATGTTCAGCCCCAGAAAGATGCGTTTTGCTCCAGCGTCTGGGAAACAAGTGTCGTGAGGAAGCCTGCAAGTGTTACAGATGCCAGTGTTCCTTCATGGAGCAATGTTGTTGTGTCAGGGCTTTTAAAATTACTTTGGAGAAAAAAGGGAAAAAAAAGAAACACTTCAAAGTGTGAAATACATTTGCATGATGACAACTGACTTCCAGTGTGTTTTTGTCAGTAGGGCCTTGTTTGCAGTGAACGAGTCGATCTGTGTTTACTAGTAGGCAATTAAAGCTGAAGGTTTGAAGCATCCCTGGTGGGATGGGCCACCTAAAGCACTGATCATGCTGTCCTCACCAGCAACGCTCCTCTACCACGGTCAAAAGCTTCTCCTGTCCTGTGTTCAGCAGGAAAGCAGTGGGAGAAGGAGAAAGCAACACAGGGACGAGGTGAAATCCATCTCCCGCAGCATCCCTCTGCCAATCTGTGCCCTGGTGGCTTCTAGCATCCCCTCTGGTAGCCGGTGACCCGTATCCATCGCTCTGCCAGCGAGCTGTTACTCGCTGCGGGTGAAGCCAAGGGGAATACACCCCAGGCACCACTGACAATGTGGTATTAAACACCTGCAGTCATCAGCGTTGCCAGCAGCCCCCAGATAACCCCAGTCCCCGCCAGGGACCCCCACCCGGCACATCAGGCTTTGCCATTGCCCTGGGAGAAAATGCTGTTGCAGCTTTAGGAGTCTTAGACCTCAAAAATGGGATTTGAAAAGCCAACCCGAGTGCTCGGGGGATGTATTTTAAGCCCAGAAGCATGAGGGATACAGGAAGGATGCCTGGAATAACAGCCGGGAGGGCTGCAAAGAGGTTAGACAGGATCATGACTCCAGAGGGAGAATTTGAAGACTAAGATGAGATTTGAGCTCACGGCCAGGAACCACCAAGTCCCACCAGGCACACAACCCTCGTCCCTGCCCATCCTTTCAACTGCTTCTTTTTTTCCTTTCTGGATGACATTTCCATCCTCAGCAGGGAGAGCCCCTGGCAGCACTGATCCAACCTCACGTTTCATTTTTCCCAGCTGATTGATGACCTTCCAGACCTCTGCGGGAAAATAACTGGAGCTCATCAATCAGCGTCAGTCAGTGCCTGCTCTGTGCCCCCCCAAGCCTGCCTATTTTTTTTTCCCCTCCCTAAATTCAATTAGGGATGATCAGGAGCTTCTGCCCCCGGAGACGCGCTGGGCTGGTGGCCTCTCCCCCGTGATGGTCCCACTCTGCTTGTTGTCAGAGGTGGCCTCAGCTGCTGCCTTTGTCCCTCGCTGTCGCCATGATGGGGAGGTGACACCAGTGTGCAGTCCTGCACGACGGCTGTCGGGGACAGCAGAGGTGGAGCTGCCTGAACCCCTGCCTCAAACCCCCCTTCACCTTCTCCCCCAGCTCCTATTTCGGGCAAAACCCACCAAAGCTGCAACTGCCACCAACCTTCCCTGGTGTCAGGGTCAAACCTCCTCCCTGGGGCAAAGCAACCAGAAGGCCCTTGTTTGACCCAAAGCGAAAGCTCCTGCCTCACCCCGCTGCACCGTGGCTCCGGGCGCTGCCGGAGGCTGCACCCTGGCTCCATCCGACCTGGGGAAAGCCTTTCCCTGCGGGCTGGGGAGCATTCCCGGCTGAAATCCAGCAGCCAGCCAGAAAACAAGGCTCCAGGTGCAGCCCGTGGTCCTGCCCTGCCCCCCGATCCCTGTGACAGCCCCCCGCACCTCCTGCCCTCCTCGCCTGGTCCCTGCACCCAGGGAAGGAGACCTCCCGCGCTCTGCCCTTAAAGCTCTGCCAGCTCCGTCCTGCTCCCGCCTCCCTGCGGGCGCCTTCTCAGGGGGGTCCCACCAACTGACGCCTGGAAGAGAGTCTGCTTCCCTAAAATTCGGGGCCCTGGCTTTGTGGACAGGATGCTGGGGCTCTAGGACTCTGCTTCCACCCTTTCCTCCTTCCTTCCCTTCATCCCTCCTTCTTTCCTTCCCTCCTTCCTTCCCTCGCTCCTACCTTCCCTTCCTTCTACCCATCCCCCTTCCTTCCATCCCTCCTTCCCTCCTTCCTTCCCCCTTTCCTTCCTTCCCCCTTCCATCCCTTGTTCCCTCCTTCCTTCCTTCCATCCCTCTTCCCTTCCTTCCATCCCTCCTTCCCTCCTTCCTTCCCCCTTTCCTTCCTTCCCCCTTCCATCCCTTGTTCCCTCCTTCCTTCCTTCCATCCCTCTTTTC
>VYZM01019798.1:52755-83570 GCA_013398915.1 Dromas ardeola | reverse complement strand
CCTTCCTGGGCATCTTTGCCCTTATTCATATATGCCTTCTGTTTCGCTGAGGAGAAGGATCCTTTTGGGGAGAATTAAGAAAATAGGCTAGACGCAAGGAGCTCAGGCTTGAACTTAGGCAGATTTGTTGCTTGTGTGTTTTCAGAACCTCTGACATTGAGTGTTAAAGAAGGAAGCGTGGCCAACTTTACAGTCATAAGAAATGGATCTGCTGATGCTGCTGTTGCTGTCCAGTATAGTACTGTTAATGGAGATGCAACAGCTGAAGAAGGAGACTTTGTTCCCAGTGGAAAGAGCAGTGTCATCTTCTTCGATGTTGGAGAAAGAGAGCAGAGTTTATCTGTGTATATTAATGATGACGATACCCCTGAAACTGATGAAACATTTTATATCTTCCTTTTGAATTCTACAGGTAAAAGTAATGGTTTGATGTACGTTTAGTAACTCTCCTTTTTTCTTTTTTCTGCAATTTTTTCCCAGCTTGGTCTTATCATACAGCAATATACAAATGCCGAGTATTATATGAATAAGCTTTGTTTCAAC
This sequence comes from Dromas ardeola, assembly GCA_013398915.1. Lineage (NCBI taxonomy): Eukaryota > Metazoa > Chordata > Aves > Charadriiformes > Dromadidae > Dromas > Dromas ardeola. Next base: position 83,027 of record VYZM01019798.1, on the reverse strand, counting down.
ATTTCTATACAATTACTCTACAGACTGTGTTTGGGTTTTCATCTCGCATTGTTTAATTGGAAACAAAAATCAAATGATACAGCTGAAACCTTCCCTGCAAAAACAACTGGAGCGAAAGTCTCTTTTCAAATGTAAATGCTCCAAATTAGATGGGGTTTTGACTTGACTACAGAAACACAAGGCTAAAGAATGTTAGTACTGCAACAGTTTTAGGGGAAGAGGGATTCTTTCACATTTTTTTGTTGTGCTCCAGTGTATACTACACAACTGCCTGATTTTTGTGAAAACAAACAGAACTGCCTTATTTTAGAGGAAAACCATGTAAATTGGTCTCTTTTTTATTTTTGTAGTAGTGCGATATATGCACATATTTTTTCATTGATACAGTATTACAAGGCTTAATCTACAGAAAAATGTGTGTTAGAAATTACCCAATGTACCACCAGTAAAGAATGCATTTATTATCTTAGAAATAACATTGTCTTTTTTGTCCTTTTTTTTTTTTTAAATAATTATCATTTAGCAGGAAATGATACAAAATTATTCAGCACATTCCTATTTTTGAAATAGATGTCTTCTGGAATAAACCATCACTGCTGTGTAATATTGATAAGAAAATATAAGTTAAACATAAGAAATAGGTAAATTTTCTACCTGCTTAATAAAGACTTTCCCCACCCCTAGCCCTGCCAAAACTTAAGGTACATCGGGAGACTCATCTACAATTACGTTAGCAGATTTTAATGATTTGCCGTCCTTCAAGTGTTATAATTCTCTAGTTGAGAGGTAGTAACAGTGTGTGAATGCACTGCACATCTCTGCACTGCGACCCAAAACTGAATTGAGTGAGCCATCAAAGCAATGACTGAGACTTGAGGGGCTGTGTAATTTCATAACGCAAAAGGAAAACTATCACAATTAACTATACCTTCACGTTAGATTTGTGTGGTGGGTTTACAAAATACCTACCAGGGATTAAATTCAAGTTGAGGAAACGTAAAATTATATTTCTTCATTTAGACATGCGTAGTGTACTGTCTTACCCCTCATTTCAGTCGGTAACGATCTGATTCACAGTCAGTGAGACCAAGAGAGAGCTTCAGGTGACACGACAGTGGGCACCCCGTGGCTGGTCTACGAATTGCTCACAAGGCTTCATTGCTTTTGAACTGCATCTGCCCTAGACATGGGTAGCAGGCAGAGAATTATAGGAGAATTTTTAGCAATTATTTGAGTACAAGGTAGCTTCTGTGTTTCCTGAGGCCAGCTGGCTTTCACTCTGGTACCTGGGTCTCTTACAGAACATCAGCCTTACAGAAAGGATCGGACAAAGCCCTTCTTCTCCCTTCTTAATTTTTCTCTTCAGCGATCTCTTTCTACTTTACTAACTTCCTTCAGGATCTACTGGTATTTTCTCTTACCAGTCCGTTGGGAACATATGATGGCTTTCCTCCTGGCACACTGATTCTACGAGAATGGGTAGCTGCAGGCTCCCTTTGCCTCTAAAAGGAGGATCATGTCACCATGCAGCCTCTAGAATCACTAAGATTCTCTACCTTCGCTTTTTCATTCCTGAAAGCAAAAAACCCTTTATTTTCTTTCTATGATCGGCTGCATATATTTGCCTTTATTGTTACATCCCTTTTTGAAAATTATGTTGTACTGTTGCACGTCAGAGGAAATGGGGATAGAGGTATATGAATTTAAAGCAGTAAAGACATTGTTTAATTTGGAACAAAAGCTAGTCTAACACTCTTAAATAACGTGAAAAATGGGATGGGGATAGAAACATAACGTGCATTTGTGGACACAGGAAGGGTGTTAGAACGTCCCCACAATGCTAATATAAACACAGAACTCCTGCCAGCTTCCCCTCTGCTTCACAGGTGTCTTATGTTTGTTCCTTTCGGATAGGCTGTGATATGGGTATGAAAAAAATCTTAAGACATTATTCTTAGCTTGTATTTTGTTTAAGTGCAATACTTCTATTTTAGGTATAAAGGAGAGCTAGGATCTCTGAATAAACATCTTTTTCTTTTGACTTGACCAATTGATCAAACATGAAATACTGCCCCTTGCACAATCCTTTCTGCTCAGAATCACATCTTGCCTGGTCATGTCACATACATTTTTTCCTGCAAATCTTATGTCCTGCTCTCTGCGTGAGATTGCTACTTAAGTATTTTTACTGTGATTTGCCTGTTACTGAATATCTTGAATATTGGTTTTCACTGATTGTTTTATCGTTGTTCGTTTCTTTGCATAAAAGCAATTGGTGTGAGAAGGAGACACCTTCAGTTTCAGTGTTACCTCCATTTCTGATTCCAGTTGCGATAAAGCTAATCACCCTCTTTTTAGGGGATACTGTTATCTTTAAGGATGGAGTGGCTACAGTTATTATTGAAGCAAATGATGATCCTAATGGAATTTTCTCCTTGGAGCCTTTAGAGAAGCCAGTGGAAGAAGGCAAAAGTAACAATTTTTTGTAAGTAACTTTTAAGTAATACTTTTGCACTTTTTTGAACAGATGTATGTGGTACTTTATGGGTAGTACTTTGATCTAATCCCATGCAAGTTTGCATTGATAAAAATGTATTAAAGAAAAATAGCGTTACCAAATTTTGGATTAAATGATTTGTAAATATATTGAAGACATCAACTGTTATATTTTCATGTAGACTGTGCATATTAAAATGTATACAGAAATCAATGTTAAAATGTAAATAAATTAGACTGCAGCGTTGTTGTCAGTAGACGTTAGATACAGGAGAATACAGATGATTGAGTAGAATATAACCTGGACTAACGGAGAAGTAATGAATCTTTTCAAAATACAGCTAATTATGACTATGTGATTCTTGCTTTCTTTCTGCATCCTACTTTAAAGCCTTCCCCTACAAACAACCTGTATTACTGTGTTCTTGCTGTTAGTTTGTTTTTCTTCTATCTGTTAATTACAGATGGAAGTCTATACTCAAAGTCCAGGTGTCACTGTCTTCTAGACTGAAAATACTCCTCCCTAGTCTGACCTCTGAAAGTATGTTCCTCCCAGAATGGGTAGGGTTAGAAAATTAATTTGCTTGGCATCTTACCTTACTATGTTCCATAAAGTCAGGAAGGGGTTATAACTTGACAAAAATACTGATTTTTCATTGAGAAACCTCTAGCCAGGATACAAAGAGAAGGTCACATTCAATGTGATAGTGTAAACACTTAGGGAAGAGGCTCTTTTCACATTTGTTTACTTATCTTTCATATCTTTTTATTTGATTTTTTTGTTTGTTTTAAGGCCTTGGATCAGGTGCCTCTGACTGTGAATTAGGTCTGTACTTGTGTTACACATCTGTAAAATTAAAATCCTTGAGAAAAGAGGATATTAAATATAGTGTGTGTTTATTTTTGTTATGCTGCTGTTGGTCCTTTATAATCTTATTTGCAGGATAATTTTTTTTTATTTGATGCTGTGAAGAATGCTTATTTGAACTAAACATATATAAATATATATGGAAATACACGATACCAAGTTCGCCAGCATTTGAGGACCTTGCTCAGTCCTCAGGGATGAAATACATTTACTCGGGAGTTGTCTCTTCCATACCCTCGCTGCTTTGGCTATTGTGTCTTAAATAACAAAATGGTCAGGGCAGCGTATAACCTACCCCCTGGGAACAGCTATGGCAGCGCTGAGCTTTAAAGGGAGTAACTGGAGGTACTGCAACAGTGATACACAGCTGGGGTAGAGCACCCTGACGAATGGCAAAAAAAGAAAAACCTTTGGAAGCAGAAACAACATAATTGTGTTGCTGTGCCTAGACTAGTTTTGCTGAAGTATTTTTTCAGCCTGATATAATGTCACTTTATTTATTTTACGGTTCAAGCAGAAGCACGCTTTTGGTGCGTAAAGCACACTTTTTAAATAAAGGTACTATATGGTTCAGGTTTTATTTATAACGCCTTTTGGAAATTGGTGGAATTATGTTACCACATAGCTATAGAAAAAAAAATCTTGTTTTTATTTACTACGTTCTTAATCTGGAATAACCACAGATTTCTGAAGGACATAGAACATAACACAAATTTAATACCAACGTAAGAAAGAGTTTAAGGAGGCTTGATGATTCAAGGAAGAAATGTTTGCAGTTAAATGTAGATGATTGTCTTTCCTGTCTAAGGGTGGCCAGGTATATAAATTTTTAATGTTAACTTGCTGAACTATTATACATTCGCATTTATTATTTACACAATAGAAGTCCAGGACAAACTGATGTTTCGCTTAACAGTACTACTTTGCATGGACCTGCATTGGTCACTTTTTTCCTAAGATACCTGTGATATACCTGTGAGTAGAATTATACTGTGAAATTGTGGGCCCTCAAAGAGGATTGTGTTATTGTTCATGGTTGTATTTATTGTTCATGGTTATTTAGAGTGGTGTATATTATCTTTCACAGTAAGGAAGGTGAGTGTAATCATGTTTTCCCTTGCCGACGAGTGCTGATGCATACCTGCCAGGACGTTCACTCTTTCTGTATCACTGAACAGGATTTTGAGACACAGAGGACACTTTGGCAACGTTTCATTGAGCTGGCAGCTGTTTGATAATGACTCTGCGCTGAGGCCAGGAGAAGAGTTCTATGAAACTTACGGGACTGTGTGCTTCATGGATGGTGAAGGATCAAAGCCAATAACACTCCGTGCTGTTTCAGATAGAATTCCTGAATTCAATGAATTTTACATCCTAAAGTTGGTAAATGCTTCAGGTATTGTCTTCCATATCGCCATTCCCTTCATATCTGGTAGAAAAGAATTTTGTTTAATCAATCAAAAAGAAACCAACTCTGGAAAGAGCTTTGCCTTGAATCATGTCTTGATATCTTATACTTTTCTGGTAGAGTTTTAGGTTTCATTTTTCATTTAATCTTAATTGAGGTATATCAATGCAGTTACTCAGTTCCTGTATTGCTGTTGTACACATTTTGGTGATCTGACCTTTAAAAAGGATGCCTCTTGGTGATTCCAGAGGTGTAGATCTTTGTGTAGTTGAAGACAAAATAAAGCTATTAAAGGCTATGCACATCTGCCATAATGGAGGTTGGTTGGTTTGTTTGCTCTTCTCTAGAGGAGGTGAAATACTTATAGTTACCACTTCATATGGCTTAAATTACAACTGCTACACGTCTCCTACTGAGCAGAGTTCCAAATCTCCTGGACTCATTCCACCTCGGTACTATTTATGGTCTTCTGTGCCCGGATACAACTGAAAATATGTGTTGACCTTTCCTGTAAGTGAAGTCCATAAGCGTGACCAGAAGATTTCCTACATATAATAGGTGGATCACTGCACACTTTGAACATGGAGGCTCTACATTCACATCATGGTCTTCGTATCATGAATTCTTACTGTGCAGAAATAGATGACTGATGGCAGGACTTGCTGCACTTTTAATCCACAACTGGTTACCGTTTTTGCAAGGTATCTCTGCTTCTGTTTCAGAGGCAATGGGCCAAATTTTGCCGTACCATATTTGTGTAAATCTTGGAGTAATATGAGAACTGAATTTGGCCCCATGTTTGTCAAATGAATCAAAGGTAAAATATCTCGTTGACTAATTCAGAAAAGTTGGAGCTAATCTTGTTTTAGCTGAAAGACAAATGTGTGTTTTGCAGTTGAAAAATAACATACTGCTCTGTTTTCTATGAAAATTGTCACTGTAGTGATTTAAAACCAATTGAGTTAAATTATGTTACTAATTCAGAGCATTTTCTAAGAGTTCAGAGGCTCTTTAAAGCAGATTTGAGCCTTTTTAAAAAGATATTTTATTAAAGAAACTTAAAGTACTCAGTAACTTTTTTCAGACTGTGTTGTTTGAAACCAACCATTAACTTTTGCGCTAACTTCCATTATACAGGTGGATCTCCTGGTCCTGGTGGTCAGTTGTCTGAAACAAGCCTTGCTGTAACTGTGATGATCCCATTCAATGATGACCCATTCGGAGTCTTTGTTATAGATCCAGAGAGCCAAGACCGAGAAATAGTGGAAGATGTTCTTTATGAAGATGATCTTTCCTATATTGCAGACTTCACCATCTGGAGACAGCAAGGCACCTTTGGCGTTGTCCGTTTAGGTTGGGAAATACTGTCTAGTACCTTCCAAGCTGGACTGCCATCAATGGTAGACTTCTTGTTGCTGGGATCATTTCCAAGTTCAGTACAATCTCAGCCCCACATGAGGCGCCATCACAGTGGAACAGATGCATTGTATTTTAGTGGAAAAGAGGATGCGTTTGGGACTATTGATCCAGAACACCCATACAATGGAAATACTGCAGTAACCAATTTTACATTTTCAGCGTGGTTAATTCCTAATGTCAGTACTGATGGTTATATAGTTGAAAAGGATGATGGTAATGGGACCTTATATTACGGTGTGAAAATCCAAACAAATGATTCTCATGTTTCGGTAGTGCTTCATTATACAGCATTAGGATCCAATATGACATACATGGCTAAAGCAACAGTCCTGAAATATCTGGATGAAAATACTTGGCTTCACCTTCTGATTACTTTGGATGACAGTATAATTGAATTTTACATGGATGGAGTTCCAGTTCTGGGAGGAATGAAGAGCCTTAAAGGAGAAGCAATTGCTGATGGTGAGCCAATAGCCTGCATTTTTCTTCTCCATATGTAAAGTCTGCAATGTATAGAGTCTAGCTCCGTGACAGGTGTATGCAAGATGCTAACATTATTATATCTGGTTATTTAATTGAAAAGAATGGATAGAAAATTCTGAGAATTTTCAAAAAGCGTATGGAAATTAGAGCTGGGAGTGTTCCAAAAAATTCAGAACTGTAACAGAGCAATTGCAATAATTTGAAAATAAATTAATAATTTTTAGTATGCTTATCAAGTTATATATGTTTGCAATTAATAATTTCCATAAGATTTACAGCACTGTAGCTAAGAAAGGACTCTTTTTCCCCTCAGTTTTTAAAACTAATACGTGTGACATGCAATAATGCTTTTGTTGCTAGAAGGATATATCTGAGTCCTTGTAAATTTTCTGTATTGGCGGAGATGGCATATGCTTAGTCTGGAGATACTACAATTATAAGGTAAGGATTTGACCTCTCTCTGTTGGATGCTACACAGTGGTGCGCATATAGTACCGATTTTTCTCACCATCCTCCGCCTTTTGCCCTGGGACCGTGATGAGTTGCTGTGGTTGCCCGTCTCTAGAACTAACACTCAGTGTCGTACGTATACCACTACATTCAAGAGCACAGTTTCTTCCAAAAACAGAAAACAGCTGGAAAAAAAGAGGTGTCTATGTGTTTTAGCCCAATAAGAAAAAGTATGAGCTACCAGTTTAGTAGATTTGTGAAAAAGGCAGCTGTGATCCTGTGATTTGCCGAGTCAAATAATTGCTTGGAGACACAGAAATATTAATGCTGTTGTAAAAAGCATTTGGAATTTGGTGTATATTTCCAGAGTCCGTATTCCCAGTCAGTTAAGGGAAAACTGTGTGCGGAAGGGCTAATGATGAGTACCATCAGAATGGACCCACCCTCCGAGCAGAGAGAGACAAAATGGGCTCTGTTTAGCAAAACAGCAGCTGAAAAGGGTTGCAGTTGTGCTCTGCAAAGCTCTCTCTGAAGGAATAAAAAAGAGGGGTTTCCAAGTCTGGTGAAAATAAGGGATGGTGACAATGTGTTAGTAGAACTAGTAGGGTGAAAAGCCTGAACAGTCTGGGATTGTTTGGCCTGTGATGATGTACCTGCAACACTGGGATGAGGCTCGAGGAACATCCTGATTTTGCATTTCAATATCAATATGATTCCTAGTCCAGGGATAATAAACAGTTTACCATTGATGTTTAACAAGTACAGCTATTCAGTTGCAGTTTTATTACTTTCAAGAAATACAATAAAACGAGGAAAATTATAATTTCCTTCTCAGGCCCAGGAATAGTGAGGATTGGAGCAGGAATGAACGGCAGCAGGAGGTACACAGGGCTAATGCAGGATGTAAGGCTTTATGAGCGTAAACTGACCCGAGCAGAGATCTATGAACTCCACACAACGCCTGCGAAAAGTGATGTCCACCCTGTCTCTGGGTATTTGGAGTACCGGCAAGGAGAGACCAATAAATCATTCATTGTGTCTGCAAAGGATGACAAAGAGGAAGAAGGAGAGGAGTTGTTCATCCTAAAGCTCATTTCTGTGCGTGGTGGAGCTCGGATTTCGCAAGAAAATACCACCGCAAGGTTAAGAATACAGAAAAGCGATAATGCGAATGGTTTATTTGGCTTCACTGGAGCGTGTATTCCTGAGGTAAGGTGTTCATAAGGAAAATTATAGGTGAAGCTTTGGACACAGAAAAATTAATGGCAAGGCCGATGGACCTGCATGGGGCCTTGATTTCACATTGTTAGTTTTTGTAGTTAAGCAAAGTTTTTCTAGAATTTGGCAATGTGTAAGTTCTGTTAATACAGGCTCAGTCTCACTGGCATTTGCAATATCATTTTTAAAAATCCCTCAAAATTATTTTTGTGAAGAAAATTGATTTTATTACATAAACTGAAGACTAAGGCTTGCATTTTTCTAGAACATTTTTTTCCCCTTTATTTCTGTCACATCTGAGACTGGGCTATCCATTAAAATAGAAGATTTAATTTTCTTTTATTACCAATATTTTTATTTTATTTTTCTGTGTTACTTGATGTGTTTGGAAGAATTTTGCGAGAGATCATGCAACGACAAGGTGTGATGTATTTTTCCACAATCATTAGTTACAAGGTATAAATTGCATATGTTTGGTGTGAATTCAGTTAATACTGGCTGTGAGTTGCTTGGTTTTTAAGCGTTAAATTGTTCCTTGGCGGTAGCCACCATATACGCAATATATAAACTCGCTACTTTTGGGGGGAGGATAGAAACAAACATAATTCACTTTTACTTCTTTAGTCAATTATGAGGGAGAAAGACATGATACCTGTTTCTATTGGTATTGGATTATTTTGGAAAAAAAAATTCAGAATACATTCCAATTTGGGAACTCTCATGACCTTTTAATTATATTCTTTCTAACCGAATGCTTATGATGTGTTTGAAAGTAACCACCTTGCCCCAGTGATGCTGGTTTTCAATTTGGTTCAGTTTGCTTTCTATGTGCCTGCCATATGCTACGATAATAGATTCCTTCAGTTTCAAATGCCACTGATAATACTGCAATGCCACAGATCGTCAAGCAACCGTGAAGCAAAATTAAAAATTTATATGGCATGGTAATTGTTTTGCACTTTATCTTACGTCCATTTCACCAGGAAGTATTAGAGCTGTCAGCGATGGTGCAGACGCACAGTGGATTTTTATCAGTAGTTTAATTGCTTTATGTGCATATCTGTCTACTGGGACGCTGATGGCAGATGCAATATCTGCACTGCGTTATACAGCAGCTCTGAAATTTGTCTAATGCTTGAGATAGCTTTAGCATTTCTGGCTATTTTCAAGTAAGATAATTTCCTATTTTTAGTTCTATTATCATAATTTTCTAAAATATATGGTCAGCATCAGTACCTACTTTGTTCCAAATATGTGGAATCGCTGCTGCTGAAGTCATGTTCTGTGTGAAGTCAGACTTTTCAAGAGGACTGTAGCATAGAAAATTTTTCATTTTTTTCTGAATGATGATGATAGAATAGTTTATTTTTAATTTATCTTTTTTTTCTTCCATAGTGTTTCTAGTTGGGGAAAGGGGGTATCCAAATCTTTCTTTTAATTACTGCTACTGAAAATCAGAATGATTTACATTTATATAAAACAGTAGTTTCAGTTGCTTCTGACACGTCCATTTCAAGCATATCGAATCTGTCTTTGACATGTAGTTTGGATGAATAGGTTGCGTCCAAAACAAACAGCAGCGTGTAGTTATTAGCTTACCTTGATAGTCCTCAGGTAGATACTAGAAGCTGGTGCAAATCCACTGAGATTGCTCTGAGTACCACCAAGTTCAGTTTCAGCTTCCTACCACTCCAAAAGTGCTGAAAGTAACATGACAGCAATTTTTTTTACCTGAACATTTGACTAGCGTTAAGAAAATTCCACATTTTCCATTTATTGCTTTGATTTACTTTGACAATAACAACCATTTCAATTTCTTGCTTTCTTCCAGACTGCCGATGAGGGTTCCACTATATCCTGTGTTGTGGAGCGTACAAGGGGAGCCCTGGACTATGTGTATATAAATTACATTATCTCACAGGTTGATTCCACTGGCATTAATTACTCTGTTACCGATTTTTCTAACAGCAGTGGCACTATCACATTCCTTCCTTGGCAGAGATCAGAGGTAAACCCTACCCTCCTATTAACTATTCATCCTGACCTTTGCAAACCTGCTGGAAAATACCTCTGAGGATGCTTGACTGGCTTTCATACTTGAGCGTTTCCTTCACGTGGCTTTTGTTGTATTTTGTAGGGCTTTTTGTGTCCCTGACAACTAACAAGTGATATGATAGATGCTTATAGATCTGTGTGTATCTCGATTCAGGGGTCGCCACGTATGCGTGTGTGTTCGAAAGCACATAATATATGAGATATGCTTACATATGTGTATGTATCAGGTGTATGTGTATCCATATGTATACTTGAAGTGTAGATAGTCCTGTGCTGAAATGATGGTTCCAGCCACATTTGCAATTGGAAAATTATCAGGTTTTGATCTGAGTTTTGGAGCTCAGATTTATCTCCACATCAATTAAACAGGCAGCGGTAAGTTTCACTTTTGTAATCGAGTGTTTTGCAAATGCTGTTGGCTGTGTTCTGTCCCTTTTGCTTAATCTGTTTCTATGAATGCAATCCTGACCCGCAGCACAGGAATTTCACGTGCATTTGAAGAAGAGGTGTGGGGCCACAATGCTGTAGAAAGTCAACGTGTGCTTTCCGTTAGTGTTCGTAAAATAGAAAGGGTGAATTGTTTAGTAGAAAATGCTGTCCTCGCTTTCACTTTTATCGCTCTGCTGAAGTCAGCGGGGACTGTCCGAAACCCACTGACACCATTTGAAAGGATCCCAGCGGCTCCACTAAAACTGTGGATCTGGTCCCAGTAGAACAATGTAAGTGATTAGGACTTGGCAACAGCTTGTGATATCTGAAAACAGCTTGTTCGTGTCGCTGTTCCTTCAGCTTCAATTCTCCATTGAAACACGTTACTGCATTGCATACAGTCATATAAAGCAAAAATTCCCAAAGCTTCTCTAGTTTGGCAGCATGGATGAGATCCAGCAGCAGAAAAGGGCTGGAATACCCTCTTGCTCCGCTGCTCTGTAATTCAATTTATTGTCTACATACGGAGGAGTTAATGGGCACGTCCCTAAGAAACAGACTGGGGGCAGTTGCTCATCAGGTGAGATATCCTAAGAGGCTTTCTGTTGATGTTTGTAAGCTACTCATTCCCACGCCTCTAAATACAGTCAGCTACTTAAACCTTTTCTTCTATATGTTTTTCTGTCTGAGGTGAATACGTTAGCCTGTGCAGAGCAGGTTATGTTAATTAATAGTATGATCTGCAGTCTACAATGTCAAGTGGCATAAAAAACTTGCATTACCTGCACTCTAATTGGCTTAATCACTGTAATATCTCTTCAGAAGCACAATTTCTTCAAGATTTTGACATTTATCAGATACTTCATTTTCAGTATACAGAATTAAAATTATTCTTATGTTAAGGTAGATAATAAATAATTGCATGCTTGCTTATGTGTTGATGTAATTTGAAGCACTCGAGCAAATATGCCTTCCATCTCCGGTAGCTTGGTGAAGTTGTTTTTGGATGCGTATTCTAAACATAAAATATTATCCTAGAAGTTAGGTTAAAATATGTGGAAAGCAAAAGTGTTGCCTGTATTACTTTCAGGCCTACACAGCTGGCTGTCTAATCAAAGAATTTGAAGAGTTAAGCAGGGTCATGAAACTCCTAAGTGATGTATGTTGCATGGTTTGATTTCTCCATGATTTGGTCCTTCTCTAGGTCTTAAATTTGCATGTTATTGATGATGACATTCCGGAGCTAAATGAATATTTCCGTGTGACATTAGTCTCTGCAGTGTCTGGAGACGGAAAACTAGGTTCAACTCCTACCAGTGGAGCAAGTATAGATCCAGAAAAGGAAACTACTGATATCAGCATCAAAGCCAGTGACCACCCATATGGTAACAATGATGGCAATGATACCGTCTTGTTGCAGATAATTGTATAGTTCTAGCTCAACAGATTAAAACTTTGCTTAGGCTCAACTTTGATAGTTGAAGAAGCAATGCCAAGTATTACACTTTGCCTAACTTGAGATTAATTCATAATTTTTATACAAGATTGAAAGCTGAGTTACTTATTCTTGAGAATATTACAAAAGACATCAAAGCTGCCCTGACCATACAGGCAATGATTGCCTTCTGAGAGCAATAAAGCTTGCGTGTAGTTGATCCTGTGCAAGTTTTTCTCGGATGAGAATTCCTGGTGAAGAGGGACCTTTCTGCCTTATTATTGTACCAATAAGTACACAATATTATGACATATTAAGGCTTTTTTGCAAAGAACTGAATTCATTATTGTGCTGTGGCTTTATCAAGACTGATACGGATATCGGTGAGAGAGGGGAAGGTACACAGCACATCCCTGGAAACAGCATGGTTGAGTCCTAAGGGCATGTCAGTAATGTTTTTTAATTTCAGAACCATTAAACGTAAATATTATAAATAATTTGGTTTCAGTTTATTGTCATAATTCAAATGTGGTGCAAGAAGCTATGCAAATAGCACTTCTTGTCTGCCAGGTCTGCTGCAGTTCTTGGTGGGGCCACCTCCTCAGCCAGGCGATGAAATGATTCTGCCAGCCTCTGCTGTGCCCCATATTACTGTTAAAGAAGAAGTTGGACACATCAGATTACTGGTAGTTCGTGCACAAGGTCTTCTTGGAACAGTTCTGGTGGAATACAGAACAGTGCCTCTTACAGCTTTCAGTCCGAAAGATTATCAGGTATGGCCGTTGCCAAAGTGTGTAATTATTTTGGAATTAATTTATAGTTATTTGTCCTGGAGGTAGATTTCAGTTCGAGTATTTTAGCCCAGCACTTTCACAGAAGTGTGTCCCCTCTTTGTATTTTTCACAGAAACACTTTGGTTTATATGTTGATGTGATAAATGAATGTGTAATACTCACTTTGAAAATATATATCATTATATGACTTTTACCACCTTTCCATGCAGCATGTTGTATTTCCTAGGAAAGCCTCTGTTTTAGATTTTTTTTTTTTTTTTCTAAAGACAATTGTCAGTGCAACAATAAGGGATATTTACTATTGTTGCCGAGTATATCAAACTTTACATGAGCATTCAGGTGCATGTACAGGTTAATATTATATTTCTACATACCAGGATTTGTACAGGTCCAACAAAATAACCTGGTTTTGCTTATCTAACTGATGTTTGTGCAGAAAAATGTAGGTGAATGCAGATGCTCATAATTCTGTGAATTTAGATGCCTTTTTCTCACAACAAAGATTCAGCAGGTTTTTTAAAAGCTTAATTGAAGAAAAGTGGGTATTTTGACAAAGACAAACAAAATCGAGGTTCTGTTTCTTTTTTCATATGGATGAAAACATTAGACTTGAACAAAAACGTGAAGAGCTTTCATATTACAGGCTGCTGTGGGCACACTGGAATTTCAGCCAGGAGAAAGATACAAGTTCTTTACTGTTAACATCACTGATAATTCTATTCCTGAGTTGGAGAAAACTTTTAAAGTGGAGTTATTGAACCCCGAGGGAGGAGGTAAGGCACATATATCAGTCCATTGGTTGTATTTTCATGATCCATTAAAATCCATTAAGAGCCATCTCATCCATTAAAATCTTACCTTTTTAGATGTACTATTTCCATGTTATTTCTAAAGACAAACAAACACTCCCACATCCCCCAGACAGCTGTAATTTTTCTTAGGAAACAACTGTTCTTCATATACTTTGTTAATCATTGCTGGAAACCACCAGATCCCAAAGAAACTGCAATATTACCATGCATTAAGTCATTTAAAGGCAATTGCTGCTTTTCACGTTACATAATTTCATGGTTGGTAATTGGTCAAATAGTTGTTTTGTTAAAATGAACTTTTCCCTTTTTTTTTTTTTTCTGGTCAGAAAACTTACAGCTAACTTTGGAAATTCACTAGGCAGGTATTCTCTTAACACAAACCCTCTTTTTGGCCTTTTCAACACCATTGCAAGCCCAAAACTTAGGGAAAAGTCTCCGTCAGTTAAGCTTTCTGCAGACTTTTCCAACTTTACGAAACATGTTTTCAGTTTGTGAGAAAATATTAGAATAAGAGTGGCTGGGGGGGTTCAGCCCCTGGTGGTTTTTTTTTTTTTTAATTCACGTTTCCAATTTCTCCATGACGAACCTCATTTACGGGCGAGAAAGGGAAAATACAAAGAGGGGACACAAAGAGGGAAAGAAAAGAGAAAACAGAGGTGTATGTGTTTTCTGTCCTTCTGACCTCCCAATGCTATTTCCGATGTCAAAAACTAAATAAGAGGTGGCATATACAATACTTTTTCGGGCTTTTATCAGAAATCCTCTATGCTTTCATATCCAAAATTGAAGACTTCCTATAATACTTCCCTCTCTTTATATGTTGTCCAGAAATGTTTAAATTACTTTCTGCTTTCTCTTTATTTATAAATGTATATATGTGTATATATCTGTATGTCTGTCATCTTAAAGTTGCTGAGCTCTTTAGAAATGATGGCAGTGGTAGTGGTGATGGGAACATGGATTTCTTCCTTCCAACTGTCCATCAACATGGTAAGCTTTTTCAATTAATACTGTTTTTTATTGCTAACTGTAATATCCCTCATAAATTACTATACTGACACACCTTGTCATAATGTTACTTTACTTGCAGTCAAGTGCTACTTGAATAATTTAGATTTATCATAAAGTTCTGTCAAAACATTCTTTTCCATTTTAATTTAGGCATAATCTCAATAGCAGTCAGTGTAACACAGAAAATAACAGCTACTATACCATCAAAACTATATTGTGTAAAATGCAATATAGTAATTCCAGAAGTACAGTTTGCAAAATTAGTTTTGTTTGAAAATTGACAAATTTTCTGGTGAGCAAAAAAGCACTGTTGTAGGTAATTTTAAAATTACCTGATTGTATGCTTTGATACGTGCTTTATGTTACTTTTATTCTCTGCATAACAAAAATGCTCTTAAATCTTTTAATTTCTTATTTTTAAGTTTGTTTTTAATTTCTTATTTTTAAGTTTGTATTTATGTCATGACGTGCAGAAAACAAAGATAATACTAAGAAAACCTAAAAATATACTAGATGCAGAAATAATATAAAATCTGAGGGAAAACTGGTATCGTACAGGACTTCAAATTAAACCCTACAGACCTGAAAATGTTATACTAGCATCCATTATCAAAATGTAATAATTTATTTCCCTATGACAGCCTGATTTTCAATTTTATTTGTAAATGCAAAGGATTTCAGTTTGCATCTGAGAGTTAAGTCTGTGGTTTAGCCACTTTTTGGAGCTTCCTGTGTTTTTTTGAAGTGGTGTTTCCCTTTTCCTTGCTTCCAGAAATGGTTTTCTGAAGTACCAGGCCCTTTCTCTCTGAGCAGCAAGTAATCTCACCCAAGACAATCTTTTTAGTAGTAGGATTTACTGGACTTTTGTTTTTTTCTCTTTGCTTTTTGTTCTGGCTTATGTTAGGATGAGGCCTGCATTCATCTGGTCCATCTGCGTACATTGTGGTTTACCATATGACCCCCCACCATCCTAAATTCTGCTCCATTTTCATTAATTACACCTGTCATTTTATTCCTGTTCCTCCCTTAAAATACTCATATTTATTTTACGTTTTTGTTGCATAGTTCCATAGAAGGGCTGCCAGTTAGTTCCTTATCCATGTGGACAGTTATCATGCATTTCAAAAAAATGAAAGACAAAACAGCATGGATCCTCCAGCCATGCTCTCCTGTGTATTTTTTGTAAGGTATTTCTTGAGCTGTTTTCTTTCATGTAAGAAAAGATGCTAGAAAAAATAACTCTTTTCGGCACTTGCACTTAACAGCCAGTTTGGGAATTGCATCCCACATCCTTGTGACTATTGAGGCTTCCGATGATGCTCATGGTGTGTTTGAGTTCAGTACTGAGTCACTCTCGGCGAACGGAACAGAGCCTGAAGATGGAGATAGCAATATTGTGCTGCAGGTCAGAAGGCTTTGAGTCTCATATTGCTGTGCAGTCCTCTTCTGTCTCTGTTTTTACTGGGTGTTCTGCGATGTTTTTGCCTTAAGTCTGTAGGGTTTATAACAACTTTATCACGCACATCTGTTTTGCCATTTCATGCTGAGTTTTCTAATGTGTATCATTCAGCTTGAAGCTAAAATGATGTAATAATAATATCCACAGGTTTAAAATTACTTCTATTTGTTTACATTTGAGGTACTACTACCTTAAAATAACAGTGTTGATAACACAACAAATACAGCAAAGCTGAGAAAACAAAGATGACACTGTTTATTTTTAACCCATTATGTCATGTCTTTGCTTAATTCCATCTCATATTTTTATGTTTTTCTTTCTCATAGAACAAAAATATGCAGATCTTTATATTTTTCACTTAGGTTGTGAGAACGCATGGTGCCTTGTCTCAGGTGACACTGCATTGGACCATAGTCTGTGATTTTACCAAAGACCTCATCTCAACAGAGGGGGATGTCACATTTGATGTTGGCCAAGCGAGAGCAAATATTACAGTACAGGTTTCTCCTGATGAAGTTCCTGAATTGGATAAGGTGTTTTCAGTTTTGATCACCAATGTCTCCAGCGGTCGTCTTGGAAATCATACTAATGCAACATTAACTATTTTAGCTAATGATGACCCATATGGAGTCTTCATCTTTTCTGAGCAAAACAGGCCAATAAAAGTTGAGGAAGAAACAAAAAATATCTCCCTGACAATAATAAGGCGTGGTGGTCTCCTCGGTACAGTGTTGGTAATGTACAGAACTATTGGTGATGGTGAAGAGTCACCCATTCTTCCACCTGATGTTGTTAGAGCAATAGAGGGAAAAGATTATATACCCATTACAGGTTACGTGGTCTTCGCAGCCAATGAAAGTGAGGCCACAGTATCTTTGCCTATTTTGGATGATGATGATCCTGAGAGGTCAGAATCTGTGTTTGTGGAGCTAAGCAGTATTGTTTTGATCGAGAAAGTACAGGATCGGCCAAGTAAGTATCTTACTTATGTAAAACCTAGAGTTTAAATATGAAGGCTGGTATTTATGTTTAATAGGATAAAATGCAACAAGTTAAATGATAAACTTTTTACCTCTGCCAAACTCTGTATAGTTAAGAAATCTCTGAGTTACCTGCCTTGTGGGCTGTTGGCATATATTCCTTTAGCGCAGTATTTAGTCAGGGATGGATGAGCATTTCTTTGTCCCTTTTTCATTGCCTTATCCAACATTTTTCAGGCCAAATATGTTACAGTTTGCTTTTGTGTACTAATACCTGTTCATCTAGGGTTGCTTCTGTAACATTCAGTACTAGGAAATAAGTAAGCTGGGTTTGCTTATTGGAAGCCAAAAAAGTCTTTTGAAAATAAAGTGGTGTAGAATTACAGCCACATGTTGCTTTTTAAGTGTAGACAATGTTTGCTTCATCCCTCATTCAAATACATAAACGTCATTACAGCCTGATTTGTGCTTCAAAGCTTCCTGGCATGTGTAATTGCTGCCCCTGCCTCAGATTAATCTTGATGTTAAGGGAAACTTCAAATATAATTCTGCTGCAAGGTTGAAATCTTATTTATATTTCCTTATAGCAAGGGTAAAAATGAAATTCTTCTGAACTGTGTTGATGTTACTACTGTCCTTATGGACAAATAAATAAATAAGAAAAGTATTTCACACTACCTCACCTTCTAAAAAAAATTTCGGCTTGTATGCTCCACAGCAGGGTAGAATAATAAGTTATTAAAAAATTGTGTTTTTCTGCCATAATATAATTCAAACACCAAAAAAGGTATGTTGGTGCAGTTTGTAGTTATACCTCATCCAATCCTAAAAAAGATAATTTTGCTGAAAGCTAGCAGTGACTAACCACTAAACTTAACATGTATGTCTATGAACTCTATAGCCATAGATAGCATCTCAGGCACACCCTCACTAAGTTTTCTTTACGTTTCAGTTGTAAATTCTCCTCGACTTGGATCAGTGGGTGAGACAATAGCTCATGTAATTATCAATGCCAATGATGATGCTTTTGGAACACTTCAGCTTTCAGCTTCAACTGTGCGAGTTGCTGAAAATTATGTTGGACCAATCATTAATGTGACCAGAACTGGGGGGATATTTGCAGATGTTTCTGTGAAATTTAAAGCCATGCCAATAACTGCAACAGCTGGTAAGAAATCAGAATAGCAGGCATATGAAGTCTATGTTAAAGTGGAAAAAGCGTACCTTACGCTTTGAGCAGTCAAAGCAAAGAAGCATATATTGAATGCACTATCATATAACAAGTACCAAAAAAAAGTAGTGAGACATTTAATGACTCTGCTTAGCAAATAGGAATCCAAGCCCTAAAGGAGAGATCATATATCAGCTTTTAGAAAGGTCTGAGACATCATCACTGAAGAATCTAGCAAGAGAGATGAGTGAAGGTGTTGGGGTGTTTGTTTCCCTAGTAGCCCACCACCTCTTCACAAAATGAAAAAAATAAAAATAAGGAACACTACAGTAGTATATGTAGCCACTATTTAGTCCTCTGTACGTATTTAAACCCACCATGCATTGCTTAGGTGAGCTTATTGGAGAGGAAGTGAGAGTTGGGGACTCCGCTGTGAAACAAATAGGCAAAACCCAATCAAAACCCAAGAAGAATTGAACTTCTAAAAATGGGAGCTTAAGTTCTCCAGTTGATCCCTGCTATAGAGAAAGTACATAAAGAAAGGAGCAAACTTATAAAGTGTGCAGGGTCAAAACCACTTAGACAGTTACAAATCAAACCCACCGTTTCAGCTGTGTCCAAAATGGAATAGGTGGGTGGTTCATACTCTGAGGACTGGTATTTTAGTTTCCTTTTTATGTAAGAGACTTTTCTAAATAAAGATGTAGCTAGTTTGATGTCCGAGTATGCTTTCGGTTAGTTTCTGAAGCAGAGCCGTTATCTAGTGTATCACAGTTGTTCGCCTAGACATTCTTAGAGACAAGTTTGCCTGAAGTGACGTCCACACACAAAATGTGTCCTTTACTAAAATCTGCTTTGACAAAGGTGCTTCTGTTCATTTTCATCTCTTGGAAAGCTGGAGAGCAACTAGAAAACAAAGGCAGAAACATCTTGGTAGCGTGACCTTGTCAATGGAGGACAATGATGGACCTTTTGTAACTACTTCTTGGTCTGACACTGCAAACTCTCTTTTGGCCAAGCCAAGTTTTATTTTAATCAATCCAGATATGTAAAAGGCAATGGGAAATAAAAAAGACTGCGTTGTCTGGGTCTGAAGATAAACAAAAAACCCCATAAAACCGCAGAGGAATGCATGCATTACTGATGATGTTCAACACAGTGAACCATAATGCATTGATATTCTGTGTTTTTTGTTGTTTTGTTTGTTTCATCTACAAATCTAGGTGAGGACTACAGTGTAGCCTCATCAGATGTTGTCTTACTAGAAGGGGAAACAAGTAAAGCTGTGCCAATTTATATCATTAATGATATCAGTCCTGAAGTTGAGGAGTCATTTTATGTTCAGCTGCTGAACCAAACAACAGGAGGAGCCTTGCTTGGATCTTTGACTAGAGCAATCATAACTATTGAGGCTTCTGATGATCCATTTGGATCCTTTGGTAAATGAGCCCTATTTGCATATTTTCTCTGTTCTGTTAACATTTTTACTGCAGATTTGTGAGCAAGCTGTTACTGGGCAACTGAATAAAAACTTTCAGAAGACAAAGATGAAGCCTGGATGAAGACAGTAAAGGAAACAATAAGATAAACTAAATTAAAACATGTAATTGGGAGTACTGGTGCTTTTATATTACAAAGAAAGTATCTCTGGATACTGGAATCTCCCAGTAAGAGATAGATAGATTTTAGTTTACTTTTTTATTTTTTACCTAAGTGCTACATTTCTGCAATGGCTTTAAGCCAAAATCTGAATTCTAATATCTGTTGCTTAAATACTTTGATATCTTTGTTTTACTAGATAATCAGCCAAAGTAGATCTAAAAATCTAGGGAAACTGAAAAATGTAAAGAGAAATTAAATTACATTCTCTTATTTTCTGTCAAGTACTTTAGTTTATCTTCTGCCTGTTATTATCAATAAAATTAATTGTATATACTTTCTAAATAAGTTTCATTGCACAGCTTTTGAGAAGGGTTTTGGTGATTTCAAATATGTAATGATATTTTAGAAATCCATCTTTTTTGTTTGTTTGTTTTTTGGTGTATTTTTCCCACCTTTTGCTTTGACTTACCCATTTCTCCCTTCAGTAACTTAGTTCATTCTTCTTGTTCCATTTTGTCAGTAGAAGAATGTTGAGGAAAGAAAGAAGAAGTGTCAAAAATAAGTAATTCCAAATGGGTAATTAATTAACTTAATTCTTAAAAAGTGAAGGTTAAATACAAGGAAGACTTTTATTTGAAACAATTTTAGATGGAATATGTTGACTTATTTATTCAGTAAGTGACATGAAATCTACCAAAGTTTCCTTGCTGGGAATAATTTTAAATTGTCTTTGAAGAGCTTAGAAACAGCTCATGGTTAGCCTCAAACGATGGGTATGTTGGAATAGACTTTTTGAATGAGGGCTTAGTTTTCATGCTAATTTCCCCTGTAGGTGAAAATATTAATACTGAAAGTTTGTTTTTAAGTTTAAACCTAATTAAAAGTGATTTACCCAGGCAAGTAAGTGCTATCAAGTGAAATAAGACTATGTACTTCATGAGTTGATATATTTACTTTGCATTTCATTGTTAATGAAACGTACCTCTCCCTGCTGTACATCAGTTTTTCAGATTACCGAGTTCACTGTGGAGGAGCCTGAATTTGGATCAGTAACTGTAAACCTGCCAATAATCCGCAATGCTGGGACACTCGGTAATGTTACTGTTCAGTGGGTTGCTACCATTGATGGACATCCCGCTGATGCTGACTTGCAGGTGGCCTTGGGTAATATTTCTTTTGCCCCTGGGGAAGCCATTCAGATGTTGCTGCTGGAAATCCTGGCTGATGATGTTCCAGAAATAGAAGAAGTAAGTAAAGCAGTTAAGTCTTTCTTGAACAGCATTACAGTTTTAACTTATTATAGAAATATTTGCAAAGAAAAACAAGCAATGTTCTGGCAGAAAGGTGCAAAAAGTTCAGATTTTACTTCAGTTGTGATTATTGTTAGAAATACCAAAAATTGTTTAGCTGCATTATTTCTTTTTCTTTTTTTTTTCTTTTTGAGATTGTCCGTGTAGAATTAACTCAGGCCTCCAATGGTGGTGCTATTGGGTTAGATGGCGTGGCAAATATTATAGTACCTGCCAATGATAATCCTTATGGCACAGTTTTCTTTCATCAACCCTTATATCGAATTCAGGAGCCACTAGAAAGAAATTTGCTTGCAAATATAACAGTCAGGCGAAGGTTTGTATAATGTTTGCTTTATTTATATCTATTATATTTTCTTTTTTTTTTGGTCTTGGCTATAGTTTCAAATGTCATGCCCTTCTTGTATAAGTATTTGCATGGATTTTTTGACCTGCCAGCTCAACCCATTTTTATTTCATATACATTGGTTTTGAACTAGATGTCTCCTTATTAGAAAAGTACTTAAATGTAATATACATTGTGATGTACAATGTAATCCTAATACACACGGTGGACTTGAAGTTTCGTTTTGCCTATTTAATCATCAAGTCATTTAAAGCTGCACAGCAGCCTGCTCCTGTGGTTTGAACTGGAGGACAAAATGGGTCAACCCTGTGGGATGGAAAGAAACAAGAAAAAGAAAACAGATTTTATGCATGTGATATGGTATCCTGAGGACACCTAGGAGGAAAGATGACAAGGTTGGGCTGCACAGGCTTTTTGTTCCTTGTCAGCCTAAGAAGACTTAAGTTAATTCCCAGAAACAAATGTTTGCAAACTTGCATCCTTAACAGACTGCTACCCAAGCTATAAATAACCAAGCTTGTGATCCACAAAAAATGACAACTCAGTTATTCTGGTACTAGCTTCAAGGGAATCCACTTTAATTAGCTATTTGGAACTTTTCAGCAATTCAGAAAGGGACAGTCCATTTTGTTAACCTGGAAACATACAGAACATTAGACATACTTTATCAACTAACTTTACTTTTTTATTTTAATGTCTTTTAGTGGGGGAAGGTTTGGTCAGCTGCAGATATTTTACAGCACTTCTGAGACTGACGTGGTAGCTCTTGCCATTGAACAAGGTCAGGATATCCTGGCCTGCTACGAGTCTCCCGTACAAGGAATTCCTGACCAGCCATCCAAGACCAGAGTGAACGTGTCGGCAGCAGGTGACCCGCTGTATGCCTGTGCAACTCAGTGCCTAAAAGAACAAGCCTGTTCAGCCTTTACGTTCTCCAGTGCCTCTGAGATTCCTCTCTGCCTTTGGCTGGCAGCGGAGATCAGACCATTAACTAACACCTCGGGATTCTGGACCTACAAGAAAAATGTCACCAGTGCATCCGCCCTCTTTAGCACACAAGCCATCGCTGGCAGTGATTATGAACCTGTTACCAGGCAGTGGGCCACCATGCGGGAAGGGGAAGAGTTTGCAAACCTGACAGTTACCATTCTCCCCGACAGTCTGCCAGAGCTGGATGAGAAATTCACTATCTCCCTTTTGAAAGTGGAGCTGATGAACATCTCAGCCAGCTTAAAAAATCAACCAACTGTAGGACAGCCAAATACTTCCACAGTTATCATAATGATGAATGGAGACGCGTTTGGAGTATTTAAGATCTACAGCGTAAGTCCCAATGCGACAGAGAAAGGTCTGTATCTTGAAGTAGAAGAACGTCCTCAAACCAACGTGCAGCTGATGATACACAGGACAGAAGGCAGCCTGGGGCAGGTGACAGTGGAATGGCGTGTGGTGGGTGGAACTGCCACCCCAGACTTGGATTTTATTGGTGTTGGTGAGATTCTGGTGTTCGCTGAAGGTGAGGCAAGGTTTTGCACTAGCTTCTGTTTTATAAAACTAAAGAAAAGCAAAAAGAATCTGACAAGCACTCAGTCCTCTGGATGTTTTGATAAGCAATGCCTTATTCTTAGGTTAAACCTCCCTGAATGCTCAGGATACCTTCAAAAGAATATAGTTCATTAGCATATAGAATTATGTTGCAGAACACGCACAGGTGTCGTAAAAAATAAAAAAAAGAGAGGAAACGCAAAAATATCTAAGTATTTTTTTTCAGAAATATTGCAGTATGCATTATAAAGATTACCTTTGTACCAAACAAATACGGAATAATGATGCTGAAGATAGTTGTTATATCAAGGAAAATGAAAGTGAGAATTAGGCCTAATTGGTCTTTTGTGAACCTTCAGTCAGTACCGTACAAATTTTTCATGGCATCTCTTCTCAGATTCTCAGATTGTATTGATTCTGTAACATGACATAACAGCATATTTAAAAAAAAATTGCAAACAGGATGAACAAGTCAATGTCAGACATTACTGAAGTACCACACAACATGATAGATAGATACGTTTTCACAGTCTAAGTTGATTGTACATTTATTTTGAAAGACATTTATGAGAGAGTAGTAAAGATTCTAGTGTGCTAGCTAGCTTGTGAAATCATCTGAACTCAAAAGAAGGGTTGCCAGCAGTGATCCTGAGGCTAACATGTAACTATATTAGTGGCTATAGGTTTAGTAAAAAACAATTTCAAAATATTTTGAAAGACAGTGTAGCAAGAAATGTGTGTATCTTGTAAACTGATATTCTCATAATCATAAAACACGGTTTATCCACATGCACTGAGCAACAGGATTGTGTTGTAAATTATAACGGATTATAGAGACTGGTAGTTGACCACGCTTGCTGTTTACATTATCATTCTTTGATACTCCAGAAGACAAGTAACTGCCACAATGGCAACCCATTTGAATGCATTCCCTGGCCTAGTAAATCTATTCAAATTGTGTTTATATACTTGTGTATAAGGTTCATCAGAAAATTTACGCACCTGGCAGTTTTTTACAAGAATGATATTCCTCTTTTCTAAGTTAAATTTGAAAGTCAGAGAACTTATCATGCAAATAAAGAATTCTAGACATTCAGAAATTATGCCTACATTGTTATTTTTTACATAGTATATTTAATAATTTGATAATTACATTTCCCCTAATGCAACTTTTCAATAGTAGTTGAATAAAACTTCATAATGACATTCAGTAACTTCTAGACAGGTAAATAAATAAATATGTTTCATGTCCTTTTTTATAGTGTTTAAGTATTTCCTACAAAAGGAGATTAAGTCTTTTTAAAAGGTGATTTCCATTTGCATACGTAAGTATGTGTATGTTCTTCTCCTTGCAGGGGAAACAAAAAAGCTGATCACACTGACGGTTTTGGATGATCCAGAGCCAGAGGATGATGAAAGTATCATAATCAGCCTGGTCCATACTGAAGGAGGGAGTCGGATTTTGCCCAGTTTTGACACTGTCACAGTAATTATTCTGGCAAGTGACAATGTGGCAGGAATTATTAGCTTCCAGACAGCCTCAAGATCTGTTATTGGACGTGAAGGTGGGTTCTTTGTGTTGACCACACTCAGTTTGTTTAACATCACCTTCCATCTCTGTGCTTTCTGTTGATAATGACTCACAGTGGTTGTTTGCATCACGGTTCAGAGAATGCCAGCACGCGGAGAATAACTGTGTATTTGGCATGTATTTCTTTGAATTTTTAACTCTTGCATACATAGCACTTAAATGAAATCTGTGGAAAGATGAGTACACCATTTCCAAAACCATTTCATATATTATCTGTGCTTTCCTTTTTCTGAAGGTTATGCCTCGCTTCTATTGATATTGCATTTCAAAGCTCCTTTTAGCATTTCTTGTCTTATTAATTTATACCATATTCCAGAACTGTATGTACCTCCCATCACACCCACCTATTAGTAGTCATAAGCGAATCTCATCTGTCAGTGACTTACAATTCACTTTAAAACTTCTAGAAAATGTCCCCACAGCAAGATTAAGATCACATCTTCCTCCTTCTTGACTCAAAACCCTGCTGTTTTAAGATTTTCTGTTTATGTTTTTTTATAGTAGCTAATTTAGGAACGTAGCAATCTTGCACTCATCCCTCAGTTGTGACTTTTGGGAAAGAACAATTATAATTTGATATGGACTAAAGGTTTCTACTGGTGCTTTAAAAGAGCACGTTGGTGTTTGATCTAAGGTTTGATGCAGTTTTGCATAGGATAATAATATACTAATGGGGGTTGCTTTTGGCAGCCTCTGCTGGAATCTCAGTGTATTGCAGTAAACTGATGGTCAGGGAAAGTTAACAAAACAGAAATTTGCTCTCCACTACTGTGTGCATTGCATTTTCTGTTTGAAGAAAAACATCTTTCTCAACCAAACTGTTATTTTTTTTTTTGATGTTTTGTTTTGTTTTGTTTGGGGTTGGGTTGTTTTTTTTTCCCCAGAACTGAAAGGCTATCATAACCTTTTGGTTTTTATCTAGATATGGTTTGTGTTAATTTTGTGCTATTGTGTGCCCAGTTTTCATCCTTTATTCCTCCACATTAACAGTTCTGATCCTCCTGCCAAGCCAGCTACAATCTGGCAGGCTAAGAAGAACTGTTAATGAGTGCAAGGAATTAATACAAACTGTCTCATTCCCAAAGGTTACAATGACCCTGAATGCTTTCTACTGGTTAAATATTATTCATAGCATGCTAGAAAATGCTGGGCATTTGGAGCTTAAATTTGGAGCTTAAGTTTGGAAATTACTTGATTCCTGTTCCTCCAGCTTGTGAAAAGCAGCGCATTGTCTTACAGCAGGAAAAACCAACCAAACCAAATTCCTGCTGATAAAAAAGCACAGAATGAGCTAAGGCCTTCAGATGATTTCAGTGTTTGTATTTCATTTTCAGTATCAAGTCTTTTTGTTCTGAAAGCAGAATTTATCAGAAATAAATATGATTATCTTTTATATTTATTGTATTATAGAACAATGTCTGTCAAGCAAATCTGTATTATTTTCAAGCTGTGAGTATTACTTATCGCCTTATTGAGGGCAAGGGTAGCATTTCATTACTGACAGAGGCGTGCCACAGTTGTGTGGCTGTGACTGTATTAGGGGAAAATGCACTGCAATAGCTTGAAATAAGGAAGATGAGGAGGATAGCTGAGGCCCTCCGTCTTCTCCCTGATAAATGCAGAAATCTAAAGATACGGATAACACGGTTAAATAAGGAAAAACTTAAAACAAAATAGTGAAATTAGCCTAATAACACTTTCAAACTTCAGAAATCAATTACTACAACTTGTATTGGTATTTCTTTCTGGATAGGGGTACTAAAGAGTTTAGTAAAGCTGACCAACAAACACGGGTCAGTAATTAACTACTTGGGGTCTGTAATGACGATGAATTGTGCTTCAGGTTTCTTAGTGTTTGGATTACAGTGCTTCTGCATCATAAAGTGGTTTGTCGCAGTCTTCAGTGAAAATTAATTGTGTTACATAAAGTTATGTTGAAATAAGCTTTGTCTAAATTGTACATTCTGCTATGGTACTAAGTAACCATTTTTCTGTTAAATATTTATTTGTTTGCAATGGATGTGCAAAATTCTCAAACAGCATAGAATGGATTTCAGAGGACTATTAAACAATGTGGTAAATTAGCTGCGGGGAACCTGTAAACTGGCAGTCTGTCCTCAGATATCTAACTGTAGAAGCAGAATCCTTGTGACCTCAATACATTTTGAATACTTTTATTATTTTAGAAGCAACATGTAACAACTTAAGACAAAGATATGAATGCTGGTATATCTCCAAGGCTTAACTGAAGTTTGAAATGTTGAGGATGAATAACAAATACTAATTCTATTTATTTGAAAATGGGTGTATACAATTCTTGTATTACTTCTTCAAAATTTTACATTTTAATTAATTATATTAAGGACTTTTGAAGTTAGTTGTTCATACATCTCATTGCTAGCCAATATACATGCATCCCTTTAGTATTTCCTTACCAAAAACCAAAAAATCTAGAAAATGTTCAAATTGTTCCTACCAGGTTTAGCTATACGATACTGTCCTGCAATATAATACAGCATTTACTATTTTGTGTAGTTCACAGACAGGTATTCCTCTTCTGTTTGTGCATGTTTTGATGGACATTTACTTTCTAAGTTATTCAGGTGTACCAGGTTCCCTCATATTTTCATAGTTCTTTCTAAAAAGTGAACAAAACCCAGAAAAAAACAGGAGGAAAGTGTTTAGGTCTGGTTTTTTTGTTTTGGTATTAAAAACAAATGTTTTATATAACTGCTGTGAAGCTCACTATTAAAAATGTTAATGTTTTGCAGAAAAAAATATTTTTAATTGTGATGCATGTTTTTGGCTTCTCATTTTTATAATTGATGTGTAGGAGAGGAACCCCCAAAATGTATGTGTCTTATCCCTTGTTCCTAGGAGAACAACTGCAATTCCATATTGTAAGAACTGCCCCAGGACTGGGAAATGTTACTGTTGAATGGAAGATAGTTGGGCATAACGTAAAACAAAATTTTGAAAACTATTCTGGAATACTCTTTTTTCCTGAGGTAAGCACATAAACAAAGCTAATGGTTACAGATACTGTAATTAGAACTGAGCTGAGAAAACAAGTGTGTTTTTATAGCAGTCTTTGTTTCTTGATCTGATTATTTACTTACTCCTTTACTCTTGGAGTTCTAAACTGGAGGGAGTTTATAGTTTTTGATACTTTACATTTATTAAAGGTGTTTTTCAAAAATATGTATGGTACAGTGGTATCACTTGTATTTTACACAATAATGACTAATGAATTTATCAATAAAATAAATAGGAGATATTGAATGCAACATTGTATGTTCACTTGCTGGATGACCATATTCCTGAAGAAAAAGAAGAATACCAGATCATCCTATACAACATCAAAACAGAAGGTAATGCAGAACTGAAGGTTGCTATATCTTAAAACTGCCATTTAGTAGTGTAGTATTTTCATATGTCTTAATCCATTTTGGAAGTGTCGGACTAAGCAGACTGTAACTGGTGTCAACTATGCTAAGTTCATTCACATTTTAGTGAAACAGGTTTGATCCTTACGTGTATATGTGTGTGTATATATATGTGTGTATATAGATATATAAAAGCCCCACATTGTCTTGGAAGTTTTTCCTAATAGGTTTTAAACCTGATTTAACTTTGCCTGTTTAAGTCAGTGGTTATTTGCTTCGCTTTAACTGAATACAAACTTGAGCTTACTAATGTTTTCTGGGTACGATTGTCATGAAATAAGTGGATATTTTTATCTTTTAAAGCAATCTTGTCATGCTGCAAGCTGACTTTCTGATCTGTCTCTGAATTCAAGGAGGTCAGAGTATTTTATTCGTGCCATTCAAATTATAATGAGAAACGAAGCATGAAACTACATCCCTTCTGAAATACCCTTTGTTAAACCGAAATTAATGTCTAAACACCACACTAAATTGACATGGATTGTGTTGCTGCTAGGTGCCTTACCAACTTGCCAGAATCATTTGTGGACTCTTGTAATCCATCAGGATAAGCATAAATTAACACACCAACAATTATTCATCATGTCAACACTTGGAAAAGGGAGTAATTTCTTAATGTAATGATTGAGAAGTTGAATATAATTTTAACTTTTGGAGTTAGTTCCTGTGAAAACGTTATGTTTCCTTTTACAATAGAGGGTTTTTAGGGAAGTTGATATTTGGCACTGGCCCATTAAATTTTCTCATTCCTTAATATGTTTTTGTGGCTCTATAATTAGTATGCATACAATTTCTGTCATGATTGTATGTTACTGTATTTGTTGTAAGTGTAAATATATATACATTCCACACCATCCATAAACTTCAATGAGGGCATCATGCATTTGGGTTAATTTCATTTGCACTGTTACTGACTGTCATTTGGAAGTAATAATAGCAGTACTATAAGAGAAAAAAACCTGTCTGCGTAACACTTTATTCACTGCAGTCCATTGTTTCTTTTGCAGGAGTTTCTTCTTCAGGTGCTGCTATTTTGGACAGTCAAGGATATGAAGCTGTTCTTACAGTAGAAGCTAGTGATGAACCACATGGAGTCTTGAATTTTGCTTCCCCATCCAGGGTAGTTTTAATTCCAGAGGAAAACAAAACAGTTCAGCTTTTCATTAACAGAGAATTTGGATCTCTAGGTTTGTATAAAACTCTAAGAGAATAGTTCTGTTTTGGTAATCATTGGGCAAATGAAAGCCATGGCAGGGAGGCTGGAAATTTTGAAAAATCTTGGATAAAGTTGATATTTTCAGAACTTCTAGGCTTCTTACTGCACGCTGGGAAACTAAGTTTTAGTTAAAACTGGAGCCACAGCCCTCATTTGCACAACAAGGACTCTGTGCTGTGACATAACTAGTTGGCTGTTACGGTTGCTACCTTTATCTCTAATGAATCTGTCTCAAAGTGTTAGCCTATCCAGAAGAAATAAAAAACAAATGAGAAAAGGAGCTTGTATGGAATAATCATTCCCACATGTTTCCCCTCTAAACCTCCAGAAATTGGCAGCTTAGGAATGTCCCATGGAAAAAGTTGCATTCGTAGCACTGAATTCAGTTTATGTCTCCTCTGGGAATTTCTTACTCCTTTTTAAATCAATTTGTCTTTTAACATCCATGAAATTAAGTAGTACTTAATTCCAGAATTCAATAGTGTGCTGTATGCAAAAGTGTTTTCTTGTGTTTGTTGCCTGAGAATTTCAATTTACATTGTGAGATAACATGTGTAATCATTTCCTATTTAACTTTTTAGACTGTATGTAGACCTCAGTGATAACCCCTCTTAGTTTCTTCTGTTATATTTGTTTTGAAGTGAAGTGACCAGTTACAATGAATATTCAAGATCTGGACACACCACAGATTTGTAGAGGCTTTTTAATGACATTTCTATGTTTTCCTT
>VYZM01019798.1:33819-52700 GCA_013398915.1 Dromas ardeola | reverse complement strand
ACACTACTCAGGAAACTAATGCTTTAAGATAAGTATCCATATTAAATGTAAGATCTCTTGCACAAGTCCATCATTATTTATTAAAACTAAGATTATTTTATACCTTATATTTTATTTCATACAGAATAGCTTTGAATTTCGTCTGTCATTTTATCTCCAGGATCACTCTCTTCAAATTTGCAACTTGACTTACCCCAGCAGATTAGTGAGACGTGGTTTTATTAGAAAAAAAATTATGTCTAACTTTTTTCCTTCGTAACATTTATCAGTGTGTCCCCTAGCATTATCTTTTATTGAAGCCTATGTCAGCCTTCCTGGGAATGAAACTAGATTTATTAAGCTGTATTTCCCAGCACTGTCTTTAGAGCCTTTCTTAGATATCAGTCATTCCTGAAACATTCTACTTCCCTTGGCACCAAACCTGACATTAATAATACATTAGGTGTCCTAGGTAGTACTTCAGCAATGTAATATTTGTGGTCCACAGCACCTCAAATATCTGAATATATTTGAACCTAATGATCTTTGGGTCCTGTGATGTTGGACAAATCACAGAAGGCTGGGCTGAAAGCACATTAAAAACAATAACAAAGTTCCATTTGCTCCAGATAAATCTTTTAATCCTTCTGTTTTGCAGTTAGGCTTTTCATTTTGTGGGTGAGCATTTGATCTCCTTTCTTTGTCTATAACAGGGAACATTACATAACATTATTGAAAAAAATGTTGGTTTTTTTTTTGTCACAAATTAAACAGGTGCTATCAATGTTACGTATGCCACAGTTCCAGGATTGCTCACATTAAGTAATCAGACAGAAGGGACCTTGGCTGAACCAGGAGCTGATTATATACCTGTTTCTGGCTCACTAATTTTGGAAGAAGGAGAAACATCAGCTGCCATAAATATTACTATTCTAGAGGTAAACAATAAATCTTTCCGTTCTATCCTGATCTGTATGACGTCAGAAGAGGAGCATTTTGAAATGTAAAGCTTGCAACCTGTATATTACTTGAAGCTTTATACCTCATTGTAATTTAGAAAGACAGTTTTTTTCTTAATGTTAAAATCACAGAACGACAAATAATAACAGAAAACAGCTTTATGCATAAATAAAATTTATCTGTCTCATTAAGACTTTACTATCTGATACGCAGAACAGTGTAATCATTGCCTGCTACAGACTTCTGCTTTCTCAAAGGTTTATGCCTTTAAAACTGGGCAGAGTTTATTCACAAAAGCAGTTTTGTATCACCACAGAGTCTTTTTCATGAAATAAAATGTCTTACTTCATAATTCATTCAAGATAATCAATTTTACACCCAATAACAGTATTTCAGGAAAATGAAAAAAATTGTATTGCTTTTTGGTGACTTCTTTGGTGACAGTTTCTTAAAGGCAAATGAAAAGAGGATGTACCGGATTTGTGTTTTGCAGGATGATGTACCAGAGGTGCAAGAATTCTTCTTGGTTAATTTAACTTCAGTGGAACTCATCATGAACCATTCAACTTCATCCCCACCTCGACTGGGTAAAACAACTTACACAGAATTATCTTTGGCTTTCCTTTTATATGAATTGCATGCAGATTATATTGCTCGGGTGTATTATCATTATTCCACTTACTTGCCAAGTATGCCAATATGAGACAGAGTATTCTGAAAGAAACATTGCAGAATAACAAACATAATCATTATTACACTTGCTTCTTACTTTTTTAAGGTCTGTAAAATTTATAAGGTAATTTTCATAATGGAGTTAGTAATTAACAGTTGGAGAGCACAATTACCTGAAAAGTTTTATTGGCAGTCTGTTAATCTGATTTTCATTTCCAAGTACATAATGGAAACAAAAATGTCAAAAAAAATACTTTCTGTGATTACTTTTTTCACTCTTTTAAAAGTCTCTTTTTATTACTCTCTATCAGATTCATTTTTAGCAGTCATTTCCTATGGTTTTCCTACTCTTCCAGTGAATTTAATTTATCATCTGTTTAGTTAGTTCTTCATTCTGCTTCTGTGTTTGGTAGCATAGCTGCCATTGGCTTTAAGGACAGTTGGATTATCCTGTGGTGCTAGAGACTAGTTACACTGATTATTTCTAACATCTTCTTCGACTCTTTTCCTTTTTCTTTGCATGCCTATTGAAGTGACAGAGTTAATTCGTTACAGATTGAAAGGTAACTTGCAAGACTCGTTGCTGATTTGTGGAGACTGAGCTGTGATTAGTCGCGTCTGAAATCTAAAACATAGAAAGAGTAACATATAAGTGCAAAGGATTTTTCTGAACTAAATTGTGCTGAGTGCTGTATAGTCTCGCCTTCTGTTGTAAAGGGTTGGAAGTCTCCTCCAACCATGACCATTCAACCCTGCTGTGGTATCTGCATTGGGTTAAACGTACTTAGGGTGAACAGATAACAGTTTTAACCCACGAGGCAAAAATTTGTCCTCATTGTAAAATGTCACTACGAATTCTGTTATCAGACTGTTTTCTAATCTTGTTTCCCCTGTTGGTATATTTCAATTTGTTATGATTGACAATTTAGCTCCTTGTCGGTGCTGTGTATTTGTTTAGGATTTCTAGCAACTTATACAAGATATTTGCAGTATTTCTAGGAGGTGTTTACCATCGAAAGAGATGGGTGTTCTGCACGTGATACAGGCGGGTGCAGTCAATCCCTCACATCAGGAATACATCGCATGTGCCGTTCCCATCATGGCCACGTGCATGCAATACAGGGAGAAGGTCTGTGATGTAGAGTTGAACACGCTGAACTTAAGTGCCCTTTACTTCTGATCTGAGTTTTCACTGACAAGGAGGAGAAACAGCATGCGTGATGACAGTTCTGTTGTCTTCTCCGTGCTCCTTTTGCCCTCGTCTTCTAGAAAGGCGGAAGAGCGAGCCTGACTCAAATGCCAAAGTGCAAGGAGTTAAAAAAAGGGAAAATTACCAGCAACTGACAATGATGAAAGAAAAAGGAATAAATTTAATGGACGGAAGAAAGCGCTAAGCTGGGGGAGGCGGACAGGGGGGCGTCAGGGCAAGGGGAGGATGCCAGACATGAAGGAAGAGAGAGGTCTGATGTTGAAAGCAAAGAATTGCAGATCCTGGGTAAACTGGTCTGACTTTGGCACGACAAGGGAAGATGTGGGTTAGGAGCGAAGCTGAAAGGTCTGTCATCCCTAGCACTCCCTCTGGGTTTCTAAACCTCGGTAACATTTCTGCTGCTTGTGTAGAGGTTTTGCAGCTACTGCTGCTCTGCATCGCTACCGCGTGATGACAGGTTTGGATTCATGGCAACGACCTTTTACTTTCATTCAGTTTTATCTGAATTGATAGAAATTTTTCCTATGGAACTAAATATAGTATATTTACAGATTCGGTTTGGTTGTAGACATTGTCATTCTTTTCTTCATTTCTTTTTAAGTCTTATTAAAATTAAGTTGAAGTAAATTAAGGTAGTCATGAGGTGCTGTTGTCTGAACAAATTAAGACACTATTTTTTCAGAAGAATCAAGTTCTGACTGTCAAGTTCTGATCATTTCTGGCATTAATCTATTATTCAGTATTTTCACAGTGCAATATATACAATAATCTTTCAGAGTTATTGTGAAGATACATATGTCTTTATGGAGCAACAGAATGTTACAGTACATAAACAGACTACAAAGAAATTAATAATTCTGTATTTGTAGCAGAATCTGAGGTGTGTGCCGGTAAAGTTTGTGATCAGGCACTGAAACATAAATAGGAGATGAAATACTGCATCATTTATTTTTCTTTCTTACTCGTTTTTCCTACCATACTCAGAATGGCAGTCTGAAAAATGTTGGGTGTTATCATAATAAACACACACAATGAAGATGAATTAAGATTCCATGACAAATTTTGCATTTGGTATTTCCTAATTTTTCTGTGCTGTGGTTTGCTTTCTAATTTTTCTTTAGTCATTTTTGTATGCATTGTTAAATGTAGCAGCGGTAGTTCAAGGCACTGTGTGGCAGTTCTAATAGCAAGGTAGTAAGGACAGATTTTCTTTGAGCCTTTTCAATTATCTTGCCCACTACTGTTTTCTCCTCCGCATTTTGGAAACAGAAAATTATGTATTTCTTCTAGCAAATTAGTAGAGATTTAAGAAATGCTTCTATTATTCTTGAAAATCATGAAAATGGACTTCATTGTTCTTTCATTTTTGCCCTTCTGTTTTCCATTTTAGATGTGGAAGGTTTAGCTTCTCAAATTATTATTGATGCTAATGATGGAGTAAGCGGAGTAATTGAATGGGAAAGCACCAAGTAAGTCTTGTCTCCTTGAAGAACTCACTGTCTCAGTTGTTGGCGTTGCCCAATTATTTTCATTACCAGTTAACAGTAAAACACCTATTAAAAACACAGG
Organism: Dromas ardeola; assembly: GCA_013398915.1. Lineage (NCBI taxonomy): Eukaryota > Metazoa > Chordata > Aves > Charadriiformes > Dromadidae > Dromas > Dromas ardeola. The sequence goes on along the minus strand of VYZM01019798.1, from coordinate 48,310 downwards.
GCCAGATCTTTGAGATGGCAAAGCATCATTCCGTTCAGTAGGACGGGGACGTGTAATTCCCACATTGAAACCCAACATTTACAGCATGTTTACTCAGAAATCTTTTGCTAACATGTACTTGCTTTCACTGAGGTCCTTTTATATTGTGAGCTTGCGTCACTCTGCCAGCCGCCATGCAGTGCTCCAGCCTCTGCGTCCATGTAAGCACAATCACTGGCATCTGCCAGATCTTCTTCTCTGGATTAACTTCCAGGAGTTAGGAGGAAGGCATCCATGAACATAGACAGGCTTAATCTGCCACTAATAAGCAGGAAAAAAGCACAACCTCCTATAGCTTAGTTCCATTTAGATAAGAAACAAAGGTAAAAAAGTTGTATTAGGCAATTGTAATGATGCTGATACTGTAGTGATGCCTTTTTCTTACAAAGCAAAGGGAATGATTTGAAGTGAAAACAACTATCTACCAGCTTATTCAAAAGAACATGCGCAGTGAGCACTGAGCATTTTTTTTGCTTTTTGTTTTAGTTTTGAAGTTAATGAATCTCACGGGAATCTGACAGTAATGGCATACCGAAACAGAGGATCATATGGCAATGTGTCTGTATTTTTTTATGCCCAAAATTTGGAGGCACAGCTGGGTTTGGACTTTAATGTGACCTCAAGGGTAAGAAGCAAATTCTAAATCCAGTACTTTTAATTTCTTCAGCTTCCTCAAAAGAATTTCTTCTTGTTTATTGTGCAGAGTGATCAGTAGTGCAGCTAGATTTTTCAACTTGTTTCAATTGCTTTGGTCATCTGAATATAAAGAGATAAAATTAGTTGCCTTACTTTACTGTTTTTTTTTCTTTTTAAATTCTGAAGTATTTTTAAATATAAGACACAATATAAACTTTCAAACATCTATCTCAAATACAATCTTGCTTGTACAGAAGCATGTAAGATTTCATATTTTCATATAAGTTTTCATATTTTTTACAACAAAACTTCCAAAGTAAATTGCTTGTTTGTCCTCATTCTACGACGTGCTGAACTTTTTTGCTTCTGTTTCAGTCAATTTATAAGGGATATAGAGATTATAGCTCTGCTTTCCTCCTCTTTTTTCCTATTTAAGACAATTCTGTTTACCTTAGTTGAAAAATTTTGTGTGTATTAACAGCTGTTAAGTATTCAATGCTTTCTGTGCTTCAATGCTAGACTCTTTTCTTTGCTGATGGAGAAAGGAATAAATCTGTTGTTGTTACAATTTTTGATGATGATATTCCTGAAGGCGATGAGAAGTTCCAGTTAATTTTAACAAATCCCTCTCTGGGGCTGGAATTAGGGGAGAACACAACAGGTAAAACTTGGTTTTGATGTTCGCACTCTTTGGAATTCTGTGGCAGTCATTTTAATTTCATTGTTAATAATCATATTTCATAAAACACTATTGTCCTGCTATGGTAGATCTTTGTAATCCTTTGGAAAGTTCTTAAACATCTCTATGAAATCTATGCAATTAACAAGATAATATGTAAAATAAGGAATCAGAAAGTGTGAAAGTATGCTTTTTAGTAAGACAGGCTAAATTCTTCCTGTCTAGAAATCTTCCTAGATAGAGTAAAATACTTACATATTCTCTTCATGTTATATAACAGATGTAAAAGAAATTACACTCAAGGAGTGTAATGATAGAACAAGGAGTGACGAGGACTGATGGTTTTAAACTGAAAGAGAGGAGATTTAGATGAGATATTGGGAAGAAATTCTTGGCTGTGAGGGTGGTGAGCCCCTGGCCCAGGTTGTCCAGAGAAGCTGTGGCTGCCCCATCCCTGGAGGGGTTCAAGGCCAGGTTGGACGGGGCTTGGAGCAACCTGGGCTGGTGGGAGGTGTCCCTGCCCAGGGCAGGGGGGTGGAACGAGATGATTTTTAAGGTCCCTGCCAACCCAAACCATTCTATGATTCTGTATATACACTAAGGGCAGAATGGATTTGTGTTTGTATGTATTTTATTTCTATATATGTACAATTACAAAAATTAAAAAATATTTCCATTATTTATTTCCCAAAAGCCACAATTACTATACTTGCCAGTGATGATGGCCATGGAGTTTTGTCATTCAATAACAGTGATCACTTCTTCCTAAGGGAGCAAACAGCTCTCCATTTGATGGAAAGTGTTGCAGTATTAAATATTATTAGAGAACCTCCTCGGGGGATATTTGGCACCGTGACTGTTCAGTATCTTGTAAGTGAAATTAATTCTTCAGAGCCATCAGTGGATTTGACCCCTTCTCAAGGATATATTGTGCTGGAAGAGGGAGTCAGATTTAAGGTAATATGATAGTTATTACCAAAGAAGTGAAGAAAGCTTTTTTGAAAATGTTGGAAAGATTTCAGAAATGTCTGTGTTTCTTCTTGTATTTATTTTTTTCTTTTTTTTTCCCTTCATTCTCAGAGCAAATTGAGTCATGAGAGCGGGAGTGCATAAAAATTAAATGTGCTCTTCTGTAGATATTTCTCTCTTTGTAATAGCTGAGGTAAATTGAAAACAATATAATGAGTACATAATGTTTATGTATGCAAAGGAACATTTCTTTGTATGTATTCAGCATGTAGCTGAAACACAAACTTTGAAAAGAAGTGGTAATGTACAAGCATAAATAGTTAAGCTTGACGTAAAAATCCCATTATGTAATGTGATACTTCAGCTGGTGTGAAATGAACAGAGTATGCTGTGACAAATGCAAAAGCTAAACAGCTCTCAGAGCCTTAGGAATAGAAAATGACTTATTCTTCTGGGAGTATTAAGCTCACTGCCTCTGTACTGTCCCCACAAGAACGTCAGCTAGGAAATGAGCCAGCTTATGTTTGTGAAATCCTGACCGTTCTGAAGTTTAATGGCAGTTTGTTTGTTTATTTTATTTTATTTTTATTTTATTTTATTTTATTTTATTTTATTTTATTTTATGTTATTTTATTTTATTTTATTTTATTTTATGTTATTTAATTTAATTTAATTTTATTTTATTTTATTATTTTATTTTATTTTTTTATTTATTTTGTCAACGAAGCTAGGGTCAGTAACAGGTTAGTATATTATGGCTAGGGGAGTAGAATCTGAAAAAAACCTTTCTGGAAACACTGGGTTTCAATTTCTGATCTTTAAATGCATTTGGAACTGCAGTGCTGCCCAGAGTAGCAGATCTGTGGGAAGGCAAAGACTTCTTAAAACGGTCTCTAAATATGTTTTATTGCAGAAGTAAACAGCGATCTAAAAGTCTGTGAGCTCCAGTTTAGTTCCAGAAGCATCATTACTAACTTTTTTTAGTGCACTTGTGTAACTTTTGCCTGTTTGGATCGTGGGAAGGATGACGGCGAGCCCCAAATGATAGTGAAAACACCTGCCTCTTTCTAGATAATTTTCTGCTAATTTGAGACCACCTTGAGAGGATCCTGTTCTCATCCACAGTGGAGCTGTAGAGGGAAGGAAGCATCAACATCAGACAGAGTATTTCAAATATTCCTCTGTTACTGCCTTTTTTCCGTCTTTCTTCCCATCACCAGTAGTGGGATTGCCTTGTTGCTCTGGAGCTGGCTTAGTTGCCAACTGAAATAAAACCAATGTGGCTGAGCTGCGTTAGGTGATCAGGTAGCTGTATGGGGACTGTGAATTACCAAGGAATGTGCGGAATAAGGAGAGAACCAAAGTATGAAAAAAAGATCAAAAAGTATCACATTTCAGCGGGCCTTAGAATAAGAGGAGAAAAAAGGAGAAGCAGGGGGAGGAAAAGTGGTTATGCTTGTCTTAGTGTTGCACCAACGGAGGTCACCAGGCAGATGGCTTTAGAACCTCAGCCTGAACCGTCAAGGTCTGACAAGGTGGTGTCTTCATTAGCTGCGAAGAAGTCTCAACAACTTTCTGTGCTCGTTTTCTTGTCAGACACTGCATATTTCTGCAATACTGGATGAAGAACCAGAAATGGATGAGCACTTCATTGTCACCCTGTTCAATCCAACTGGAGGAGCCAGACTGGGCACAAGAGTGCAAACTATGATTACCGTATTACAGAACCAGGCTCCACTAGGGCTTTTCAGCATCTATCCAGTTACAAATAGGTACTAAACACTGATTGAGCTAAAATGAGTTTTTTCATATTCAATGGAGATGGCATCTCTCTACAGTTTTGTTTTCAATGAACGTCTTCAAAGAAATTCAGCAATCCAATTGTAAAATGTTTGTAATTTTGAAAAGCACGCTATCTGTCTAATACTACTACTGCTATACAAAAGAACAGAAAGACACTTAAAATGGACTATTCATCACCAGAAATGTCTATTTCTCTGTGGGTTTTTTCATAAAACAGTACTTCATTAGTCCCTAAACGTTCCACTAACAGTAATCCACGTTAAGAGCTCCAAACCTCAGATCAGTGCCCGGGCAGTCATGCATTTTATAAATTATTTTTGTTTTTAAGCTCGTGTAAAATAGACTTTCCCTCAGGGCTGTTTTTCAGAAGCAAAAGAACTATATGGAATGACATATTCAAAAATCATTCAGATTAAACTGTACAACTGGTGTGTTAAATTTCAGGATGGTTTAAGATTTTGTTGAATTTCCTATGATTTTGCCAAGGTCTTGTGGTAAGAAACACTGGACAACCTAAATGAATGTAGTTATCAGTCCGTCAGATAGCAAAACCAATGATTAATGTTTCCTTTTTATTTCTCTTGTATACTCTGCATTGGAATTGTGTTGTGAGAATCTTATTTGTATACTATAAAAATAATACATTTTTTCTTTATTTTCACAATTCTCACATTTAGGACAAATTTCCTCATAATTGAAGAAGCCAACACTACAGTTTATTTGAAAGTTTCACGGAGTAATGGTCTGAACGTGTCTGTGAGCGTTGAGTGGGAGACATTGTCGGACACCGCATTTGGCATCAGTACGTTCACTTTTTTGAGAGCATCCACTGCTTTTGTCAGAGTGGAGGTAGCAAGAGACTAGCCGAAATAGTACAGGAGATGTACATTTGGAATATAAATCCACGTATTCAGACTTGGTCACATTAATTAATGTTTTTCTGAGCATGCGCTGATACGTGCATAGCTGCTCACTAGGCCAGACTGAAACTAACAAGGCAAAGAAGGAAATGCCTGATTTTGAACATGGATGAACACCCTGGCTCAGCAGCTCGTCTAACACCTGTGTGGGACTGGGAGTTTAGCTCTTGGAGTTTATTGCTGACAATTTAGCGCTTTTTCTGTAAGCCAGTTGAACGAGTTAGGCAGTTTAAGAATCCTAGTGCCATGACTGCTTGTTGTGATGAGGGGAGAATGAGGACAAACACGTAACGTTTTGTAATTTCTTTGTCACTTCTGTTGCCATTTCCTATCTAGCTAATTTTCTCATGAGCTGAATTCCAAATTGCATCATTCTGAATCAGACTCAAATTGCCTATGCATCGTCCATATGCAATTGTAGTGAGTGAAGAACACATTTATTGTTTAACTCTCATTACATCCTCAGTACTATGACATTTCCGTTCATTTACATACACTTATACCAACTATGTACAGACAATGTCAACATTTCTCATACTAGGTCTGTTTTTTGCAAGTAAACCATGAAAGTAGCATTGAAAAAGACATCAATAATAAATATTATTTTTTTTTACTATATTTCAGGGGGTAGTATCAGTGTCCTGTCCGTCTTGCAAAGTTTTGTGGAAGAGTCAGCGTCTAGCTGGTGCTTCTTTACATCAGGAGAAGTGCTGTATGGCGTTCTGTTGCGTACGCCTCCAGCTACATTTTCTACCGTCTACCAGTGGAAAGGAGTTTTTGTTCCCGTCGAGGTAAATGTTTGCTTGCGAACACCAAGCATGCTACTTAATAGAGAATTTAAGCCTCAGTTTTACTTTTTTATTCCTCTCTCAGAATTTCAGTATGTGGAATCCTAAGAGCTGTGTGTCTTTCCAAATCCGTGCCTCTCCCTACCTTGTGATTACTCATGGAGGAGACAGGCAGGGAGCTTCCAACAGCAGTGTGTATGCATTCCTGCCTGGACGCAGACTGTTGAAGGTAAATCCGTTTTACTTACAAAATCATAAAATAGTGGGGTTGGATAAGACCTCGTGAGGCCCTCCAGTCCAGCCATGTTTTAGAAAAATGCACTCCATGCTCAGCTAGTTTGGGGCCCTAACACTCTGCAGGGCTTCAGTGATGTAAGTGTTTACAGCTGGTTGTCTACTGTGTTTTTATACTTATATTTTGGGGGAGAGGGAAAATGGCCTGGGAAGTGTGGAAAGAAATTGTGGAGCAATCAAGTCATAGAACATTTTCTGAAAACTGTATGATAAGTATATTAATTTTGTAAATTAACCCCACATGTACAGACATATTTTTTTAACATTAAAATTACATGTATGTAATTTTATATATCTTATATATAGTTTTCTATGTAGTTTTGCAATTTGAAAAAATATGTGTATGTATGTATAAACTCGTCGCTTGAAGTGACTTCCAAACACCATTTTTCCCTCACAGATACAGACACTCCCTATTCTGGATACCAGACAGGTGCAACATTTTGCTGTGGATGAGGAAGACTATTTGCTTTTTGTGAGCCACACAACCAGTTCCAGTTCCATCCAGGTTAGAACACGCTTGTCTTCCCTGTCTTTGATGTGGGTAGTTTGGTTGTTTTTGAGTCTGAAATATGAAGTTTTCATTGTGACAATGTCTCTTCTCTTGGTGCTAATTATGAAGGTATAATGCAAAGAAAAAATTTTACATATTTCCACAGGTTTTTCAGTGGAATAAAGATAGATTTGTGCTGCATCATCAACTTCCACTTTACAGAGCCCTGAACACAGCCTTGTTTCCTAGAGGAGGCGTTATGTACCTATTAGTTTCTGTGTCAAACACCAGCCAGAACATGCTCTTGTACCAGTGGTTGAATAATGAGTTTAGAAGTCTTCATCAATTACCAGCAAAAGAAATAAAACATATGGAGGCCTGGATTTCTGGATCTGATATCTATTTAATTACTGCGAAAGGTATTTAACACTGAGTTTGCTGAGTACATGCTGGCTTATTCGCTAGTAAAGATATTTGGGGTAAAGGTGTTTAGATAGGGAGTAAAGTGCTACTGGGGACTGAAAATTCACTGATAAGCATTTTATCAAAGTAATCTCTGTTTTGTCCCTCGAAAAAGAAACGCATAGTGTTTATTTTCAAATACTTATGACACTAATGAAATGTTTTCCCAAGAACAACAGGAACTAATAACTGTTAATCTAGCTGCTGATTGCACCCTTCCTAAGCTTTTCTGAGCTTTGTAATATGCAAAGGTCATTGGTCAGCTAAGTACATGTGTTTTTTATTAAAAGTATGACGTTTTAGTCATTAAATATCATCCGTATGCCTCTTGAAAAGTTTATGTTATAGCCCATAGGTTTCTTCGCAATTGGCTGTTGTCTGCTGGCAATCTTAGTGTTCTTCTCTGTGAGTGTGTGCAGAAAAGCCCTTAAATGATGTCGATGTTGATTCATCCCATTGAGAACAGTCATACTATGGAGTTATGTGCCAAGTTAAAGGGAAGATACGGTAACTGGTCTTGCTTCATAATTAAAGCTGCCAGTCTCTACCTTTTGAGTGGCCACCAGTGTGCAATTTAACTAACAAGACAGGAAAATAATGTGAGTTTCATCATTTTGCTCCTTTGTAGAATCTGGAAATTCTTCTGAGATTTTCATCTGGGAGACAGGGCAGTCTACCTTTAGACACTTTCAGTCTCTTCCAGTCTGCGCTGTAAGAAACATCCATGTTTTCATGCCTCCTTCAGGTTTAGGTAAGACTTAAATGACAATATTTGTTCAAATCCTGGTTTGTAATGCTGGAATTGCGGAAATATATGCGGGTTTTTTTCCCCTGGATTATTTATCAGACTTTAAAAGTTACTGTAGTTGTTATGCTACCAAGGGCATTTCTGGCATTACAAGGAGAAGTTTAAAATATATCACCGAATGTTTCCTTTTTGTATTCCTTGCTCAATGTAGTTCACATCCTCCTATCTGGTAAGGACACAACAGCACTGTATTCTTGGAACTCGGAAGAGAACCAGTTCTCTCCAATGCTGGAAGCCCCATATGCGGATCATATCTCTTCAGCTACTGCGAGGTCTCTGAACTCCAGCAAGAGCTTGATTGCTCTGTCCGTAGAGTCCAGCTCACAGATTTACGAGCTGACCAGTATCTCCAACCAGTCAGATTTTATACCTAGGTAAGGTTTTTTTGTTTTATGTAACTTTCTCCCAGCTCTTGCACTTCTTTTTCTGTGATAGTGTTTTTGTTGGAGAGCATTATATTCTTCTTTGTGTGGTGTGCTTATTAACACTAAAGAGAACTTTTCACAGGTAGGTTTAAGATAACCTAAAGTCAAACAGCCTCGCAACCGGCTTTAAAACATGGCAAGAAAGGACTTGCAATTATGACTTGATTTTTTTAAAGCTTTATTTTGGAGAAATTAAATTACTTTCATAATTAATTTCAGTTACTCTATGATCTATTGTGATTAAAAAAACCCACACAACACAAACCCCACAACCTTTAAGCCTCAATTACTTCCTCAGGAATATAATCCATAATTCTAGCTCCAAAAATGCTTGTTAAATTTACAGCAGTGCTTTCAAAGTTTATTATCAGCTATCCTCAGTTTATAATTATTTGATGTGTGTGTTTTTATGCTAGTTCAGGTGAATTGATATTTGAGCCTGGGGACATGGAAGCTGTGATCGCAGTCAATATTTTGGATGACGTGGTCCCGGAGGAGGAAGAATGCTTCAAAGTGTGGTTGAAAAACCCTAAGGGAGGTGCGGAGATTGGTGTTCATGGTTTTGTTAACATAATTATTCCTTCCAATGACAATGCCTATGGAGTCATTGCATTTGCTCAGGTAAAAGTTCTAAGGTAAATCATTAAAATATGTATATATAATTTCTGAATAATGGAACACAAACATACTAAAACCGTAAACTGGAGCATGTGACAGGATTGTTTTTCTAAAGCCTTGTAGCAAACTGAGTTAGAAGGTTTTTAACATCCATTTAGCATTGCTGTGTGATTATATAGAACACAAGGTGATAGAAAGTCAGTTCCACAGTCTGTCCCTATTGTGAGGTTTTTATAATCGCCTTACCTTTAGGTAAACAGATTAGTTTGTCAGCTTGGTTTTGCAACAACCTAAAAATTCATTTTTCAGATGGCGTGTATGATATCATCATAGAGTTGCCACTGGTTGGTTGATCAAGGGAATTAAGTAACCAAATCTGTAGATCCTTTTCCTCTGAAAAGATACTAATTGGGTTATGTCACAAGATAAGCCAGTCTGCCAGAACAAAATAATTTCTTTGGAAAAAATGTTAGATTGAACGTATTATTTGGAGTGGTTAATTATTAAATCTTCAAACAGTGTAGAAGTTATCTAGACAGGTACACAGTGAATGCATACTGAAGATATAAAACACAGAAGAGTCATTACTGAAATGATACATTGCATCTGGAAAGTAACAGCAGTAACAATATTTCAGTCTTGAAGGTCCACTTGTTTGTTACCTGCTTCATGTGATTTGGACGAAAAATACCATACTAAAAAAACCCCAAACAACAAAATACCCAAACAAAAAACATTGGGTTTTTTTTGCATTAGGATAAAGAGGCCTGACATTTTAAATTCTTACATCCATGAAACCTGGGAGTATTGAGTACCTCTGAAAATTAGGACATGTAAATTTAATCAATGAACATGTATTTAGCTACCTAGTAGTAGACTAACTTACTGTTGCCCAATGTCACTGGCCCCCATTGAATACCCAGATCCATAAATAAACTTTTCTTTATAAGAAAATAATGTTATGGTTATGGTGCTTTGTGTTTTCCAGAGTTCTTTGTTTAAGCAAGTTGAAGAAATGGAACAGGACAGCTTAATCACCTTGAATATTGAACGTTTAATAGGAACATATGGACGAGTTACAGTAGAGTGGATCGCTAATGGGAGCATAAGTGATGTCTTTCCAGCTTCAGGAATGGTGTGTAATAACATCACTGATATTAGGGAAGCACTGACTGTATTGTCTTAGACAATAGGTGCAGACGTGCTAAGGATAGTACACGTAGGATTGCTTCACTCTAACTTCTGTTAATTCCTGCTTCCCGGTCCTTTCCTGTGATTCTGGCAGTTTGCACATCTGGCTGGCACATAATACAGCAGCATCACTCTCACTCTTCTAGAACCAGGTCCTGCAGTGCTGTCCAGGCACTAGAAATGTGTATCTGTAGTATCCCGTTCCCATCTTCCTTTCTTCCTGCTGTGAGATCCAGCTACTGCGTCAAATCATTTCCATAGGTGGGAATCTGGGAGTGTTTGCTCTTCATCCTGACCTTGTGAGTACAAGTGAGAGCTTCAGTGGCCCAGGAGGATATCACAAGCCCCAGTTTTCTCTGAAACTGTTTAGCTTTCCGGCCACGTTAAAATCCAGTGCTTCCAGCTAGTCAAAGCTCTTGGTATGCCCTAGGACCGACAGACGGCAGGTTCTTTAAGTCAAGGCCCTCCACCTGGTGGCCGTCTGTAGAAGACACAGAGCCCTATGGGCTTTGAGGCTGTAGGGATGTAGCACAAGCCACAGCTGAGGTAAGAAGGGGCCAAGAGACCGTAGAAATAAACTTTACATCTGTAAATAATGGGTCTGAAGTAAAATAAAACATTGAGAGAAAAATTAACGGAGGTGAAATCAAGGATGCTAAAACAATCATACTGAAATTATTAAAGTACCCCTTGAGCATTTCAGATGGATGCTACATGATTTCCCTGCATACGTTTACAGCTAGGAAGAGACAGAAAGGTAAAGATACCACTGGAAAATTCTGTTTATCCCTCAGTGTAGGTGAAGTCTAAGTGTTTATAGACACCTTTCCCATGTTGAGAGAGACCTAATCAAGTGGCTGGCCCCTTGAATTTGAAAATAAGAAGAATATAGGTAGACAAAGCATTTCTCAATCATTTTATCTGGGGGGAAAAAAAAAAAGTTTATCTGAAAAAAACTTTTATCTGAACAAAGCTGTTGACTAGACATTTTTTCAGTTAGCAGTGATTTGTATAGATATTATATATTCATCATTTTTTGGACATATTTATATGTGGTGGGTTGACCTTGGCTGTCTGCCAAACCCTCACCCATTTGCTCTCTTACTCCCCCTCCTCGGCAGGACAGGGGAGAAAAAAAGGTGGGAAAGCTTGAGATAAAGGCAATTTAATAAGAAAAGAAAAAGCCACGCATGGGAGCAAAGCAAAAAGTGGAATTTATTCAGTACATCCCATCAGCAGACGGATGTCCAGTCACTTCCTGGGAAGCAGATCCTCAGTACACGTAGCAGTTACATTGGAAGAGAAATGCCATAACTACAAATGGTCATCTATGTGTGTGTTCTCCCTGCCTCCTTACCCTCAGCTTTTATTGCTGAGCATGGTATTATGTGGTATGGAATATCCCTTTGGTGAGTTTGGGTCAGCTATCCTGGATGTTTCCCCTTCCAACCTCTTGGCCACCCCCAGTCTATGATGCTGTGAGAACACTGCTCAGCAATAGCCAAAATGTTCCTGCGTTACCAACACCGTTTCAGCCACAAATGCAAACCACAGCACTGTGCGGGCTGCCGTGGGGAAAGTTAGTTAACTCTAGCCCAGCCAATTAACTTCAACCCAGTACACTGTAGAAGAAAGGATCCTGAGTTGTCTGCGTTTTGCTGATTCTTCCCTTTTTTACCGTCTTTGAGAGGGTCTTAAACTTTAGTCTATTAGGCAGGTAATACCAAACTTCAGTGAAGACAGGTAATTTTGAATAATTTGAAAGGTATATAATGAAAGACAGTAAGTTGAACATGAACCAGCAATGTGTGCATACTGGCCTGAGGCAGAGCTTTGCCAGCAGGTTGAGGGAGAGGATCCCTCCCCCGTACTCAGCACTGGTGAGACGCATCTTGAGTGCTGGGTCTAGTACTGTGCTCCCCAGTACGAGAGACATGGGCATACTGGAGTGACTCCAGCAAGGGGCCATGAAGGGATTGGAGCATCCGACACACTGGAGGAGGCTCAGGGAGGATCTTAAAATTGCATATAAATGCAGGGGGTCAAGAGTAAAGACGATGGAGCCAGATACATCTCGGCTGTGTCCTGTGCCTGCAATGGGCACAATACAGGAAATTCCATTTAAACGTGAGGAACAAAACTTCTCTGTAAGGTCGGTGAAACATGGGATCAGGTTACCCAGAGAGATTGTGAAGTCTCTGTCCTTGGAGATAGTAAAAACGTGGCTGGTCATGGCCCTGAACAGCCTGCTTGGTTGAAGCTGTTCTGAGCAGTGGCTGTTGGACGAGGTGATCTCCAGAGGTCCCTTCTAACCTCAGCCATTGTGTGATTCTGTGATAACGAAGATATATGATCACTTTGAAACAACTGAGCTGTTTTGCCTGAAGTTGGAGTGTAGCTGTCAGAAGGAGTTGCCCTACCTACAAGAAGGCCTTATAGGAGGATCCAGGAAGTTATAGGCCCATCAGTGTGACTTCAGTCCCTGGGAAAGTTATGAAATGAATCGTCCTGGGGGCTATCACAGGTCAAATGAAGCATGTGATTGGGAAAAGCCAGCACAGATTCACCAAGGGCAAATCGTGTTTGAAAAACCTGATCGCTTGCAACTGCCTGCTCAGTAACCTGCTCAGTTGGGGCATGTGGTGGACATTGTCTACCTGTATTTCTCCAAGGCTTTCAGTACAGTTCTCCACAGCCTTCTCCTAGAGAAAATGATGTGTTACGGTCCCGAGAAGTGGTCTATGTGGTGGGTGGGGAACTGGCTGACACCCCACACCCAGACAGTGGTGGTCAATAGCTCTTTTTCCAACTGGCAACCTTTTGCAAGTGGGGTCCCCAGGGATCGATATTGGGCCCAACACTGTTTAATATCTTCATAAGTGATCTGTATGATGGGATCAAGTGTTTGCTGATGGCACCAAACTGAGCGGAGAAGTGGACACTTTGGAAGGGAGAGCCACCCTGCAGGAAGACCTGGACAGGCTGGAAGAGTGGGCTCACAAGAATCTTATGAAGTTCAACCAGGACAAGTGTAAGCTCTTGCATCTGGGAAAACACAATCCAGGCCGGGATCTACCCAGCTGGGGAGCAGCAATGTGGAAAGGGACCTGGGCATCCTAATGGACAACAAGCTCCATATGAGTGAACAGCGTGCTGCTGCCGCAAACAAAGCCCACGGGATGCTGGGTTGCATCGACAGGGGCATCACCAGCAGAGACAAGGAAGTCATTATACCACTCTACTCAGGGTTGTCAGGCCACACCTGGAACACTGTGTTCAGTTTTGGTTCCCACTATGCAAAAATGATGTGGACAGGCTGGAGATGGTCCACAGAAGGGCCATCAAGGTGATCCAAGGACTGGGAAGCCTGCCATAGGAAGAAAGGCTGAGTGAATTGGGTTTGTTTAGCCTTGAGACAAGAAAGCCTAGGGGAGACCTTATCACCACCTTCCAGTATTTAAAGGGTGGCACAAAAAGATGGAGATGCCTTTTTTACAAGGAAAAGAATAGGGGTAATGGGTACAAGTTAATCCTGGGGAAATTCTTATTGGACACAAGAGGAAAATTTTTTACACTGAGAAGACCCAGCCATTGGAATAATCTCCCCAGGGAAGGGGTGGATTCCCCAACATTGGACAATTTTTAGATGGTGCTGGGCCATCTTGTCTAGACTGTGCCTTTGCCAAAAAAGGTTGGACCTTGAGGTCCCTTCCAACCTGTTGTTCTACGATTTTATTATATATATATATATATATATATGTATGTGTGTGTCTGTGTGTGTGTGTTTGTGTATGTATATATGTGTGTGTGTGTACATGTGTAAATATTTTTAATTGATAGAGTTTTACAGAAAAAAACAGTCGGTATAACAGCAGTGAGAATAAGATTGACTTTTTTTTCCCTTCCCTCTAAAACTTTAGATTACATTTTCAGAAGGTCAAGCCCTGTCCACGATCACCCTGACAATCCTCGCGGACAGCGTTGCAGAGCTTTCAGAGACTGTGGAAATCACACTTACCCATGTTGCCACTGTGGGTGTTCAGGATACCACAAAAGGAGCTGTCATCGATCCTAAAAGGGCAAGAGCTGTACTTACCATTTTACCCAGTGACTCTCCACACGGTGTGATTGGGTGGCATATGGAGTCTCTCTTTGTTAAAGTCACAGAGCCAGAAGGTAAGTCTGTTTGTTAATTCTTAGGAAAAAATATGTCTTTTCAGAATTAGCATTGTTGAAGCTATAAGATTGGTTATATGTATAAAAAATAAATATTATATATTTAATTATTATAACATATTAATATATTATATATAACTATATCATACGATATATAATGTATAATATGTATTCTATTATATACATTATT
>VYZM01019798.1:23211-33671 GCA_013398915.1 Dromas ardeola | reverse complement strand
AATATATATAAAATAATATATATAAAAGAATATATAATTATAAATTATATATTACATAATATATTGTATGTATTATTTATAGATATCAGCAATTTTCTGTTAAATTATTTATAGATATCAGTGGTTTTCTATTAAAAATTTGTAGCAGAAATGTCCTTTAAAAATGTAACTATGCTATTTTGTTGCATACATTTTATGCTGTATTTCACATGGCATATATCAGCATTATCCAGTAATTTTTGTTTAGGAGGTGAATTATTAAAATCTTGGCTTCTTGTGTTGCATATGACGAATACATAAAATACTTCTATTTAGATAAAAAGCCCAACTTGCCCATTTAATTGGATTAATACATTGTTTAAAATAATTTACATAGAAAGACTTTCCTCGTGAGTTGGGTCAAAAAGGGAAGTTTTCTGTTCTGTGGGATAGGGGAAGGAAGGAAGGACGGAAGAGTGAATTCCATCTCAGGAAAACTGAATTGGGGGTTTTCTGCTTGCCAGCTGCGTGTTTGGTTGGGTTATGTCAGTTTTCCTTCCAGGCACCATGTGAAATGGCAAAGTATCTGCCAGGCAGTTGTCCAGAGGAGGGATGCGCGGACCCCTGGCGCCTGCCCTTCCTGCTGGACCAGGCTCCGAGGCAGCTGACTGCTCTGGCATTGATGGAACCCCTGGTTTTCCAACCGGTGCCTGATGGGCTATTCATACTTCAAAAGCCCAGCTGACAATTTAATATTTTGTCCATATTAACAAATAAAATTTATGAAAAATACATTTCCCATCAGAATATTATTGCAGGTAAAACCTCCTCACCATTTCTATTTTAAAGTGAATCGGTAGTGTCCCTTTCTTAGCACCTGAAAGTACTGCGAAGGGATTCTGTTGGTTTCTTACATACACATACACACGCATTATAAATTTTTATGCTTTGAAGTTAGGATTCAAGGAGTATTCTTAGATTTCTTTTGTTGCACAGTTTCTTTTCCAATCTTTAAATGTTGTATTTATGATGAATTATATACAGGTGGTAACTGTAAAGTGGTAACTTGTTAATACAAGTAATAGAAACTCATCTGAAATACAAAACCTGTTCCTTTTTATCTGTTTCTGTTTCTTCAGTCATAAACTCAGCACTTTCGGACAAATGCTGTATTTCGTGGTTTATTGGAAAAAATTGCAAATTTGCGTTCCCAAAAGGGATCTGAGCCTGACTGATACATTTCCTTAACATTTGAGTTAAGGAAATGTAAAATTTACAGCCAGAGTGACTGCCTCCAATGCTGCTTTCTTTATTGGAGTCAATAGCGATGTCCTAGGCATGTAAAGGCCAGGCAATGCAGTGAGATGGGAGTTTTGAAGGAAAACTGAATAAAAATGGCGATGTTGAAGTAACACCTTCTGTAGCAAACAGAATTCCGTA
This sequence comes from Dromas ardeola, assembly GCA_013398915.1. Lineage (NCBI taxonomy): Eukaryota > Metazoa > Chordata > Aves > Charadriiformes > Dromadidae > Dromas > Dromas ardeola. The sequence goes on along the minus strand of VYZM01019798.1, from coordinate 32,252 downwards.
AATATTCCGTATTTTATTCTTCCTCTAGATCCAGTTTTAAAATGCTTTCCAGATGTACACACTGTTTGTGCGTGTTCACACCACTTGTATGTGCTCATTTGCCCGAGTCATTGAATTATCCAAGTATTGTTGTGTTGCTAAGCAGAACTGAAGTGGGCTCTAGCAGGCAGCTCCCGTACAATTAGGTGAGCTGAAAATCAAGCAGGGCAAGGGTTAAACCAATCGTGTCTTGATTTTCTTCCCCTCCTTGTCATAGGGCAAGTGAACTCAACTGCTCTGACTCTACAAATTGTTCGCGAGCAAGGTTTTGTTGGAGAGATTGCAGTTCAGCTGAGCACGGCGCCTAACTTTGAACTCCCCCCCTCCAACCAAGCAGCAGAGAATGAGGATTATATCCTGGAAAAGAAGACTATCATTATGGGAGAGAACGCAACAGTAACTTCTGTCGTAGTCACTATTTTGCCTGTGAGTAGTCTGACCGCAACTTCAGCTAATAATGTCTTTTAAGGAAAGGGGGAATGGTACTGTTTCTATACCAGAAGTAGGATTTAGCATTCTAGAAATGGCTATGGTGGGATTCTTGCCTCGTCAGGTGGATGTATATTAGGAAGAATTGCAGCCGTCTCTTTCAAAAGAATTCAAGTACTCATCACTGAGAATAAACCAAATTCTTTGTTTTGTTGTAGTCCCAAAATTAATGTATAATAATGACAAAGGAAAAAGTTATATATGTCTTAGGTGCTTGCTGGATTTTCAACTTGTTGAAGTTTTTTACAGAGGTTTTATTTTACTTTACATGCCTTCTAACGGATTTGTAGCTAGAACTTTTAACAGTTCTGCAGTTCAGGAAATGTTATTTTTCAACCAAAAATATGTATATTCTTTAAATATATTTGGAATGGAGATACTGCTTTTCAAGTTCTGGCTTAGTTTCTGAAATCCAGCCACCTTTCTTATAGATAGGAGAAACAAATGGCAGCCAGCAATACTTCCCACCGTTCTTACAGATCTGGAATCTGACTGCCAACCTCAGTTTCCAAAGCTCAGCAAAGGTGGCCTTTTTTACCTTCCATGGGGTGTGAAGCAAGGGATTGGTTATATGGTCCCAAGTGCTCAGAATTTTTGAATAGTAATCAACCTACAACTAGTTAGCTTCCTGCACGTATTACAACTTACGCTGCTTTATTAAAGAAGTGACATTTAAGAATACTTTTGCAGGACAACGTTCCAGAACTACAGGAAGGATTTATAATCAATATCACTGATGTGCAACTGGTCGATTCGCCCACTGGAGGTCAGCCAAGCGTGAAGAGGCTTGGGTTAGAAATAGCTGAAATAACAATTGAAGAAAATGATGATGCCAGAGGAGTACTTAGCTTCAATGTTACAAAGGTAAGTAAATCTGAATGAAAAATATTTAAAGTAGCATTCCAGCAGGAGAGTCTGTGTTTTCAGACCAGGGTTGATAGTGTTCTAGTAGGCTTTGTGACACTAAATTGTTCTGGATAAAAAGACCAGATACCAGACAAACAATTCCTTCTTAAAAGGTTATTCACAATTAATTTATGAAATTTATTGGGGAGCTGGAATTGCTAAAAGTGGTGTCATAGAATATTCTGAAAGAGACCTCAGGAGTTCATCTAATCCTTTTGCTCAGAGCAAGGTCAATGCTAAATTCAGACCAATTTACAAGTCATTATGTATTTTTTCATTTATTTTTACCTGCAAGTCAATATGAAAAAAAAGAAGAAAAAAAAAAAAAGGTTGCTGTGACCCTCAGCAGTGTCTTGTTGAATTTACAGGACATAACTGGAACCGTTACCGGTTATGAGGTGCCGCCACCACAGAATATACTGAAACTCCCAGTTGTTCGTCAGGCTGGGAGGTTTGGGTCAGCAACTCTGTATTGGGAAGCCATTCATTCAACGGCGAGCTTTGAAGACTTCACGCCACCGTTTGGAAACCTTACGTTTGCAGATGGGCAGGTATGGGCTTGCTGAAAGTTTAACTGTCTCTGCGTCACTGGTTTAAGAGTTTCTCGTGTTTTCTTCCAGCAGAATTTGCATCTTTTCATTGAAAACATTTTATTTATGGCCTTATGTATGTGAATGATGCTCCTGACTTCAGTTCCTTAACATGGAAAAGCAGAATTTTCATAAGCATCGACCAAGTATGGTTCTATGCTTTTGGTACCTCCAAAAGTGAAGAAATAATTTCTAATAAATACAATATATATATTATATAATAATATATTATATAATAAATATATAATGTGTATAATGATAAAGCCTGTTATACTGAAAATTTGTAACATAACCCATCTTCTCTATAAATTCTCAGAATAAGCCTTTATGTTTTCTTAGCTGTGTTCTATGTATTGTTTTAAATTTCATACTGCCTCTGACAGTACTTAGTGTACAGAAAGGGTGTTGATTTCAAATGAACAGAACTGGTCTTTGGAAAATAGAAGGATATACTTTGTGAGCAGAATTTTGGCTTAAGTACAATGTTGTCTACCTGCACTTTCTACTGAGTGCTGAAGCAGAGCAGTCTGCTGGTTTTAACATGCAAAATCTACATTGACGAATTTAAAAACCACTCTTGAATTTTGTTATCTTAATATAAATATGCAAGTGTGACAAGAAATAAGTACAACTGAACAATGTGTGTTTATCTATTATTAGATAAAATTTACCTATTTTAAATTTCAGATTTTTTCAAACCATTTACAGAATATTATAAAAGAAACTTTGTTGCTCTTTTTTTTTTTTTTTTAATAATTTCTGCAGGCTACAGGAGAAATAGAAATTACAATCATAGATGACAGTGAAGTTGAATTCCTTGAGATATTCAAGATTGCCCTGGTGAGAGTAACAGGTGGTGCAAGACTTGGGGATGACACCATTGTAACCGTCGCTATTCCACCAAATGATTCCCCTGTTGGAGTATTTGGGTTTGAAGAAAAGAATGTGAGTTTGATTTGGATTGCACTCTTTTCTGCAAAAGCTGGAGAGTGGGTTTGTGTCACTAACACATAGCCGATTTTGGTAAGCCTTCATTGCAGTGGAAGACATAACTTCGTTGAAAGGCATATTTGTGCTTGTCTTCATCTAGCTGTGTAGGATGGTAATAACAACGAAAGTGCTGCTGCATAGATGTAGATTTCTGCATGGCTGAATCAATTTAATTCAGTATACTGACAAACCAGGACATCCCAGGTAGGATTTTTGGTAGTCTGTTGAATATTAAAATGGTTTTGTAATAACCTGTATTACTGAAAGTAAAGTTTGGAAAGAAATGATGAAACGTATTGCATCTTAGTTCTTGTCAGTGAATGATTCTTCTTCTCTCCATTTTGCTGGTGCGGTGCCTGCTTGTGACTCATTGTCTGTAATTGTTTTGAATCATAGGGCATACAAAAATAGCACGAGTGACTAATCTTTGCTAGCAGAATTCAACACATTCCTTACATCTGTTACCTTCCTGTAGATTTTCACTCTTTTCCTTATTTTACGTTGTTACTGAGAATGTTTTTTGTTTTGTTTGTCTCAAGTCAGTATCGATGCCATTTGCTACAGCCTCCCCTTCTTCCTCCTCCTCTTCCTTCACCAGGTAACAGTGAAGGAACCTCAGGCACCTGATGACTCTGCTGCGGTTGTATTGCTCACTGTCAGTCGAAGTCAAGGAGGACGAGGAGCAGTCAAAGTGTTGTGGATTCTTGAGGAAGCAGCTAGATATGACCTGACCCCTCTGAATGGTACCCTTCACTTCAACGAGGTATTTCTGTTATTGCAATAAATTATTTACTATTGGATTTATAAATACTTTCTTCTTCTTACGTGTGTTTGCATGGTGGTTGTTATGTGTTTAGAAAAATAGGGGGTTACTAAGTATTGTAACACTAGGAAAAGGACGTTTTGAACCGGTGGAGATAGCAGAATGCAGTGTGTTTTCAAACAGAAAAGGAAAGCTGACATGCTTTTTTTAAGGCAGCATAATGTAATCATCAGGAAGATGCGCTTCATATCTGAGTTGTTTTTAAAATTAAGAAAGAGGAACAAAGATGTACTGAATGTGAAGAATGACCACAGAAACGTTTGTTCCATTTCAGTACCAGACAACCGAAAGAGAAGATTGATATGGAAAGGGTGAGAAGGATAAATGAATGCTCAAAATTTGCAGATTTAAAAAAATAAACAATAAAACACCCTAGTGACTTTCAAACTGGACAGCGTTATTTAACTTGTATTTCATGGCAGGTTAAAACTCTGAAGTAGGAGCTGAAATACAGGATATTGTCAAGCTGTTGTTGTTATCTTAATATTGGTCTTTTACAGTCTACTCAAAATATTTAATGAAGAAAAGTGTTTTAACATAAAGCATAATCTATTCTGTCTGTACAAGACTATTTTGCACTAAATAAATAGGCATACAAATTGTTTCTTTTAGTCAGCTAGAAAATAGCTTTTTTGGTAAGATCACTAGTATTTGGCAAAGTTTTGCTATAGTTTTGCTGTCCTTTCTCTACTGATAGGCCTGGACATTTTTTTTTCTTCCTGAAGTTCTTATATATGCATACACGTAAGAATTCAAGTATATATGTGTGGTGCACTTAAGTTACACAATATGTACCTACCTTTTTCTTATTTTAAGCATTTGGTACTGCCCACTGACAAAAATGTGAATTAGACAGAAATTTGGTGTGACCTAATAGATCTAATCTTAATTATAATTCTTATAATAAATGTATTCTATTCAACAGGCGCTTTCTGATGGGAAAGATTTTGTATTAAGTGGAAAACTTCTATGTGAATACAATTTCAAAGTAATCTGAATCATTATTCAGTCAAAAATATCCAGGGTATTTTTGGGGTGGCACACAATGTTTGAGAGACAATTTTTGCTATTTATTGATCTGTGAGAAAACATTTCAGCCAGATCAGAAATGTCATATTTAAAAAATATTACAGAAAATATTAAGCATATGCATGCTTAACGCTTCATTTGTTAAAGAAAAAAACCCTTTTTTATAATACCGTATTTTGTTTAGTTTCACTTTATGTGTGTCTGTGTGTGTATATATATATATATACATCTCTCTCCTCGTCTTTACGTGATGCAGACTGAATCCCAGAAGCTGATTATTTTACATGCAATACAAGATGGTCTGCTGGAGGGGAATGAAACGTTTACCATTCAGTTAGTCTCTGCTGGTGATGCAGAGATATCCCCTGTAAATGGTAAGGAATTAATTCACTGCACTCTAGTTTGAGACATTTCATATGAGAATTCTAGTAAGTCTGTTCATATTATTTTAGTCTGCAGTGCTTACGTGTTTTGTGTGCAGCTAGTTGGTAGCAGTTTCAACTGTCAGTCTTTTCCCCTAAGTTGTTTCCTTGTCTGAAGAAATCAAAGAGAATTTTAGGTCATAATTTTTCATTGTAAATTAATTGTTGGTGTAGACTTTTGTGTTCAGATAGTTAACTGTGTCCGTAAAGAATTCTTTAACAAAAAGAAGCCAAATCCAAACCCAGGTTCAGACCTGTAAGAATCATAGAATAATTTGTAAGGGATCATCCAAGAGGGTTGTCTAGCTGAAAACCCTGCTTAAGGAACAGGAAACTTCACAATTAGATCAGGTTGCTGAGTGCCTTGTCCACTCAAATTCCGAATATCTGCAAGGATGGGGATTCCATGTGCTCTCTGGGAAGCTGGCGCTTAACCACTCGTGTCACAAAATTTACTAAAGTTAGCTCATTAGTTAGTTTTTGTTTACCGTGAGAAGCTTTGTTCTCTTCATAGGTATGGCAACCATCATTATTGTGGGCGATGAAGGAGCTTCCGGGGTGGTTGGGATAGCCCATTCATCCAAGCACGTTCTGATTGGAGAACCCTCAGGAAATTATAATGGAACTGCTCTTATTAGGTGGGTACATCACTCATTTTTCCAAAGGAAGGACAACAGCTCAGTTTCAAAAGCCATGGGACTCCACACTTTGCAAGAATTTCTTGAGTGCTGCATTTCATTATCACTCCTGAAGTCAGAACTATTTTTAAAATTAAATGCTTGTTTTTAAGGAAGGGCAGAATATAATATGTATGTGTCTTTTCAGTGTTACTGGGGAACTCCAAGTATTCCTCTCAGTCTTCAAATCATTGGCAACATTGATGCATTAAAGGAAAGAGGATTCTAATCAAAGGAAGCGGGGAAGGGTATCGATGACATTTGAAGGTGCTTTGTGCTTTTCAGGATTCAGTTCAGGACCCGTGCCTGAACTGTATTTCGGTATATTTCTATGATGGCTAGCATGACCAAAGTGGGAACTGGGTTTTTAGGTGAAACAAGATGCAATTATTTCACTGGATTCAGTCAAATGAAAACAGGATGAAGAAATGAAGATGTTACCGTACCTTCTAGGAGTATTAGAAAAAAGGATTACGCAACTTGCCCTTGGTGAACCAGGAAATATAAGCAACAGAACAGCTTCTCATGCTGCCCTGAGAAGCCCAAAAGACAAAGTGATGCTTTGTGCAGCAGCAGTTGTAGATCATGTTAGGTATAGACACAACTTTTCCTGACTTGGTTCACCAAGACTGATGCCATGAGTAGGATTAGAGTCTAGGTTTTTAGACAAGTAGCAGACAGAACATTTCTCAAGCAACCTCATAATAGTATTCCAGTGTCCTTCTGCCTTATAAACCAGGTTGCCTTTGGCCATTACCTTTACGTCCCATTTCCCTTCTGCTTTGCATATCTATCAGCGGAAAAGTAGAAGGGAACCAAGAGACCTCAGTTTTCAGCCCCCACCTTTGCGCTATATATGCAAAGAGACTTTAAAGACCTCTCGGTAAATAAATACAGCTCAAGATGCCTCCCAGGCCAGGGAAATAAAACAGAACTGCAGAAACGTTATTGCTCTGAAGAGAGAATTGTAAAGATCTTAATAGTGACTTAGTACATTGAAACTCAAGCTTCACAGTGATGATGACATTCCTTTCATCCACAATATGATCTGGATTGGATATTATAAATGTAGGAAATTAAATCCGTGTTTGTGTTCTTAACCTGCAGCCTGATACGTGGCCCAGGGATTTTTGGTGAGATCATGATATTTTGGAATATAACACCTCCTCATCACACGGAATTTATTGAGACATCGGGGACCTTGACAATGCGAGACAGACAGTCTGCAGCAGTTGTTCTAATACAGGTATATGAGAGATTTTACACCAGCAGCTATTTCAAGCATTTCCTTTTATTTAGTTAGTATCTTGGTTAGAAATTAGTTAAACCTCTCTCCCTGGAAATGGTTTAAATCCTTTTAGCTTTTGTTATTTCTTCTCCCCAGGCTGTAGATGACAACCGTCCTGAGGAGAAGCATTACTACCAGTTTCAACTGACTGGAATCAGTGATGGGGGACTCATAAATGAATCTAGCAGCACAGCAAATATTACCATGGCCGCCAGTGATTTTCCGTATGGAGAGTTTACGTTTTCACGGGAACTATTGCAAACAACAGAAGAAGAAAAATGGGTATTAGATTAAAATTCCTTCCAATGTAAAATACGGATAGATATCAATATTGTTGCTAGATTTATACTTCACTTTAGAAGAAAGTAAATGAAAGATTTATTCTACATTTATCGTAGTGCAGTCTCCAGAATGGCTGGCTGACGCTTTTGGAGTTTTTTAATTCTCTGAGAAAGAAGGCCATCTGCTAGGTTACGCGTACTCTGTACTGACTAAAGCAAATTATTGTCACCTGACAGAACTATTGAAAAGATGCCTTTAGAACAGTCTCTTAAAGGCAACTGTAACAGTAAAACAAAGCCATTTTTTAAAGAAAATGTCCTCTTTCCCTCAGGTTAACATCACTATTGTGCGTTCCAGGGGATCCTATGGCAAAGTGCGTCTTTGCTTTCAGATAATAAATGGGACTGCAGAGGAGGGAAGTGATTTCACTCCCACAGTAAGGGAATTGTTGTTTGAGCCACATGAGGAGACTAAAATGATTTTGGTTGAAATTCATGATGATGACTTTCCTGAAGGTCCTGAAGACTTTTCGGTGATGATTACCAAAGCGGAACTCCAAGGAAGGTAAAGATAAAATTCCCAGTTGATTGATTAGGAGCAGAAGAATAAGCTATATTTGGAATCTGATCTATCTGCATAAAGTCAGCACTGGTTTTCAGCTGGTTTACAGTAAAATTTCCTAAGACGGCTATAATAGTAATCATAATAGAAATTGGATGTACAGGGAACCCTTTTGACATTAGTATAAAGATTTTGCTGATTAAGATTTATTAAAGCTAAAAGTCCATAAGATTTATTAAAGCTAAAAGTCCATACATTACATACAAGTTGTCAAGTTGCATGAAATTCAAATAACAAGGTAAAGTTATAACGAAAAAAATGGAAGATACAGATTTCTATGAATTAAGTACTATTTTTGCATATATAATAGTTTGAAAAAGTGAGACCAAAGTCTTCAGTGATAACTGTCAGAAAATAAACGCATTTATAGTAATTGACAGACTGTCATACATACATCTTAATACTTTCACAAGAATTTTGTATGTAATTTTCTTTTTTATGTTCTTGCAAGTGGATTTGATTTTACCATAAAAGAAAATGGTCTACAGGTGGATCAACCTCCAGTAATAGGAAATACCTCCACAGTACGCGTCACTATAGCAAAAAGTGACAATGCAGAAGGCATCATAGAATTTGATCCACAGTATATCCTTCTACAGGGTAAGTTTACCATAAGTTTTCAGTGTAGTTTAGAAGATATTTCTGTGGGTAGGGCATAGATTTTTGAAATAAAATATCTGTGATAACTTCTTCTCAATTATTCTTGCAGTGGAGGAGGATGCTGGATTAATCATGATTCCTGTTGTGAGAAAGCGTGGAATTTATGGCTATGTAACTGCTGATTTTCTTTCTCGAAGTATTTCTGCACTTCCTGATGGTGTTGACTATATCATCCATAATAATTCTGTCATTTTTTATCATGGCCAGAACCAGAGTTTTATTTAT
>VYZM01019798.1:0-11725 GCA_013398915.1 Dromas ardeola | reverse complement strand
TAACCTAAATCACTGTAATTCTAGTACTATTTTGTAGCCTCTAGCACTGGATAATGGGTCAGTTCTAGGGATAAGTGTAAGACCCAAGGTTTAGCAGAGAGTCTTAGTCTCTGTGCTTATTTTCTAGTAAGAAGGGGATATATTTAATGTGAACGTAATAGAGCTTAAACTGATATGATAATAAGACTCAGATCTGGAAAAAATGGCTACGAGTTACATTGTGAGGGGACAGTTAGTATTTCAAAGCCCCAGTGTAAGTTTTAAAATAACTTCCTTTCCTTCTCTAGCTTCCTGGCTAAAACTATAGATCTGCTAGCATCTGTCCACTCCACAGTTTTGCCTTGGTACAGGAAGTTTGTTCGGCCGTTAAAACTGGTATTACTTGGGGTAACTGTATTGTAATATATCTTCCTGCACAGTAGGAAGACACCATACTTTCCTTCGCCTCTCCATTTTCTCAGGAAGGCCTTACTTTATTTATCCTTTGCTCCGTATCCTGTGCTGACTCAGGATGCATTAGGCCTGTGGAGGGCTGTTCAATCCAATCATTCCAAAAACATTTTTCAGGGAAGTTCTTTACATCCTATCTTATGTGATTGCTGTTTGTTCCCTCTACTGTTACGTTTGGGTTTTTTTACCCACTTTCTTACAGCCATCATTGACTGTTCGCTGGAAATTATTCTGCCTTGGTGTTTTACTTTTTGCATTTCATACTTCCTCACTCAGCTTTGATATCTTTTCTGTTTCAGGTCAGGATTTACAATAGCTGAAATTGAGCCGATGGGGATATTTCAATTTTCTCTTAACTCAAGATTTGTTTCAGTTGAGGAAGATGTTCAAGCAGTCACACTGCATGTCCAAAGATCGTTTGGTTTTCAAAGTAATCTCACTAAATTGACATATCAGACCATTCCAGGAAGTGCCAAACCTCTAGAGGACTTTATACCCATCTACAATGGGGAGCTTATGTTTTTACGGTTTCAGACAAATGCTGTGGTAGAAATATCAATAATTGATGACTCTGTGTCTGAAATGGAGGAATTTTTTTTTGTAAATTTGACCACTGTGGAAATTTTGGACCTTCAACCTGTGAATCCTGACTGGAGTCCACGTTTGAATCCAGCTTTCAGTGTCGCAACAGTTAATATCCTGGCTAATGATATTCTTCATGGAATACTAAGTTTGGGGCCAGAGTTTGTTTACATTGAAGAAGATGCCAACAACAGCACTCCCAACACAGTGATACTTCGTATCAGAAGGACCAAGGGTTTTACTGGTGATATTGAAGTAACCGTTAAAACCTTTGGGGGGGTAAGTGCACAGAGTGGAGTGGATGCGTATCCTTTTGGAAACGTTTATGAAAAGTCAAACTTCACGTGGGCGATGGAAGGAGAAGACTTTGAGGAACAGTCAGTCTCTCTGACTTTGCTGGACGGAGAAAGAGAAGGCATGGTGTCCATAAAAATTTTTGATGATGATGAGCCTGAAGGACAGGAATTGTTTTATGTTTTCCTCTCTGATCCTGAATGTGGAGCTCAGATTGTGGAAGGAAAGGATGAATATGGATTTGCCGCTTTTGCAACAGTAATTATTGCAGGTAATAACTTTTCCTCCAGAAAATTAGTAAATACATCTGAATTAAATAACAGTAAATAACTGTATGTTCTCATAGCAATTTTCATGTAAAGATTGGAATTATTTTTGATAATAAGCAGGGTATTCTATTCCCAAATCTTGAGTTTTCCAGATCAGAGGAAGCATCTAACGCACCAAGCCCACCATGCATCCCGTAGCAACACAGCTCAAAAAAACATTTAGAGGTGCTGCTTATCTCTGTTCGTGTCCTGTTTTACTGCATGAAGGAAAAGGCTAAGCTTGAGTGTTTTTCTTTCATGTGTAGTAGCATTGCAGGCTTTTTTGTTTTTCTTTGCCATTTTGGCACTTTTACATTGTATGGGCTTTTTACAAAGTATGAAAAACAGTTTCTGGTTTTGTTCTTTGATACTATGCAAGTCATATCTGCAGTTTAGTCGTCCTCAGCTTCTGGGGAGGGAGGATAGGAGTGGGCTTACATAGACATCAGGGAAGAGTTTTTCTTTCACCGCGCACTGCTGTGAGAATGTGATGTCAGAGCTCCAATTTCCCTTAGCCTTTAGGTATCTGTAAGAATTACCAATTGCATATAAACAAAGTTTAACTGCAATGTAGATTAAGTTTTAGAAACAAGTTGGGAATTGGAACAGTTTAGATTAATCAGTAAAATTATATGTAAGGTCCAACATTTACTGGAAGCTTTGTTTATTTAGAGAGTCTTAAAATACAAGGTAGATATTGAGAACCAGAATTAAACTGTGTTGTTGGATGAGTGTATGCAGCAACCAAAATTATTTAGGCAAGAACAGATCGTATAAAACACGTTCCCTTTGTTTGCACCGTCCCTAGAATTCACCATGCAAGTAAGCGGTTGCCTGTATGTGCAAGTTAACCAAGGAAGTATGTGCATAGGCACAGGTTGGAATTTGAACTTGTATTGAATCCCACAGAGGTGTATTAATATGTTCTAGAGTTACACCCTGAGTCCAATGAGCACGTAAAGTAACAGCAGGAAAGAAGTACATTAAGGAGAAGGGTCGAAACATGTATCTGCGTGTAGCTGTATAGATAGAAAGATACTGCAAGTTAAATACATTGCATGCAAATACGCAAACACACAGTATCTGTTAATCTTCAGTGTGTTTAATATGCACCATGTTGGAACTAGATTGCCTTCCCAATTGCAGCAAAAAGCCATCATTAGCTGTAAAGGAGAAATCCTTTAGAAGCAAGATTTAATGGGACACTGTGTTGACATTAGTTTCCCCTCATTAATCCTTTTGGTTTTTTCCTCCACTGCCATTTTGCTGAATTTATTTACGTTCCCATGAGAACAATGCAGTATTTTGCAGCTTCCTAATTCCACGCGCTGAATTAAAGACGCAGGAGAAAAGCTGATGAAACGATTTGGGAAAATGAATGGGTTCAACAACATCATGGGTGGGATGAATAAGAACGCTGTCCTTGGAAGCCCATCTTTATCCCATAACCTACTATGTCCGTCTAGGAGCCCACTGAAGCCCATTTCTGTTTAGAAAGTATATGTTTTAAGGGTTATGGTAAACATAAAATAATATAGCTGAAGTGATATCTCCTAGGGGCATTATAAGCAAGGTTTTTAACACTGTTCTGGACTACTGTAACACCTAGTCTTTTGAACTCAAGGGACACGGAATTCAGTCAGCATGCTGAATGCTGCTGAAAATACAAACTTATGTGCATAGGTGGTGCCAGAATTCTCATAAGGAATTTACTTTCAAAAAGACTTATACATAGACTTATAGAATCGTCTAGGTTGGAAAGGACCTTTAAGATCATCGAGTCCAGCCATTAACCTAACACTGCCCAAACCACCACTAAACCATGTCCCTCAGCACCACGTCTACATGTCTTTTAAATAGCTCCAGGGATGGTGACTCCACCACTGCCCTGGGCAGCCTCTTCCAATTTTTGATAACCCTTTCAGTGAAGAAATTTTTCCTAATACCCAATCTAAACCTCCCCTGGCATTCACTGGTAAGAATAAAATTTATAAATGCCAATATTTGAAGTTCTAGATAAGTATGGAGCATAAATTAAGAATAGAAATATGGGGAGGTTGGAACTACATGATCTTCAGGGTCCCTTCCAACTCTAACCATTCTATGATTGTATGAAATTTTCTTGAGGCATCCCCAAGAGGTATTTTGCAGCATGCTGTTGATACCTACTTTTTATTTTTTTTAGCAGTTACCCACATTAAAATTATAATTCAGTCTCAGCTTAACTTGCTTGCTAATTACTTTCATGGACTGTTTCCTATATAGGAAGTGATCTCCAGAACGGTATTTTGGGATTCGTTCCAGAAGTACAAAGCGGTCTTGTACTTGATGAAGACTCAGAAAACAGAGAGGTGCTGCTGATTGTCGCAAGGCAACCAAACAGGTGCAGGCAACAGCTGATTCAAGGGCTCTTCCCACACGCTGTAATACTCTGTGTTGAATCACAGAAGCTACTGTTAGTGGAAGAGGTTATCCTAGAGTTTTACAATAAATCTTTGCCTTTCAGAATTTGGCAAATGAGCTTTTAAGTTGAGAATGTGATTAGGTCTGTCACTGTACTGTTATAAAGCAGAAATGGAAAAAAACAAGTATTTTCCGACTTACGCTGTAAGGCAGCAAGTGTGAAAGTTTTGCTTAAGGTAAAGTATTTGCACTGCTAAAGGTGTAATTCAAATTCTCATCTCCCTGTGTAATGTAATGTGGGCATGATTACTAAAATGAGCAATTAAGGAGTTACCTAAGTGTCAGTACTATGCTTGTATCTTCACTCACACAGATGCTATGCTTTTTCTAATTAGCACACATATATATATATATATTGTACATTTATGTGTACTTTAAACAAATATGCTTGAGTACTCTACATTTCTTAAACTGAGAGGAAAGACAAGTTCTGCCTGGCTTTCCAGGCAAATGGTATTCAGGAATGTACTTCAGCACGTCCCTGTCTTCCAAGCACCAGTGTCTCCTATTCAGCTAATCTCACGTTTTCTGAAACAAAAATTGAGAAGTATCTGGCTGCCCTTAATTGCTTTATTTTCTTCCTGTGTTACTTTTTGGTAATCTAGACAGATTTTAGAGGAAGGAATTTAAATAAAAAGAGAGAATTTTTCATCTTAGAGCAGTTTGTTCCCTAGTGATAAGCTTTGAGTAATATCATAAAATGTATGTTACCTCTGTGGTTTGTGTTTCCTAAAGCAATAGTGGTTTCCTCCAGTACAAGTATACTCTTTTGATTTCCTTATAGGGCTTTTGAAGATGTGAAGATCTTTTGGCGTGTGACCTTTAATAAAACAGCCGTTGTCCTTCTGAAGGATGGCATGAACTTGGAGAAAGAACTTGTATCTGTGCTGGGAGCCACTACCTGCATGGCAGGTCAAACAATGTGCAACATCTCCATTGAAATAAAACCTGATAATGTAAGTCATTATCGCTTATTTGTGTGCAGCACTATGGTGTTGAATTGCAATTTGTCAGGGTGAAAAAAACCCCTCTGATGCAGAGGATCTGATGTGTAGGACACAGTTTGAAGATGGTAACTTGACCTCTGCTCAGTTCGTCTGCAAACACATGCTTATTTGCAGCCTTGTACTACCTCCATTGTGACTGGTAAAAATTTGGGAAGGAGATGGGAATTTGAAGAGTAAATTGCAGATCTCAGATTTTTATAGAACAGTAATTTAAAAAAAAAAAAAAAAAGGAGTTATGTCAGTGAGATGCATATTCATCTACTGGACTGTTATACTTCATGCAGTAAATTTTTCATCTCTCAAAGCACTTCTTAAGGTGGTTTATGGAAAGCATACCCTGGAAGTAATAACAACTCATTCAACAAAAAAACCCACTTTTTTTGCAACGTGTGCATAATTTTACATGCCTAAATCTAGCGCAATGATCTGTGAAAACTCTACTCAATCATAAAGCTGCATAAGAATCTCTTGAGTGTCTAAAAATCTGTCGCTGTGTGCATCCAGCTTGTGAGTAGCAGAGTTCAGTTCAGCAGCCATCATCCACTAAAGCCATTTGGCATTCGTCAGTCGGGTATGCCTAAGCCTAAGTGCCTTGAGAGGCCCAGCTGGCACTCAAAAATGCAGATGTCACCGAATTAACACAAAGCACAGCATTCAGTCATTTTTATTGAAAATGGAAGGAAAATATATTTTTTTTGTGTGAGCACCTAGTGGTTAGAGCAGTCCCTTAAGAAAGGAAGGATTAATGTTTGTCATTCTTTCAGAGCGGGGAGTTTGAAGCTTTCCAATCAATTATCCTAACAGCCAGGCTAGCAGCGAAGCTGAGGTCTGGGGAATGGAAAAGGACAAGATGAGAAGGTTTCCACGTTTTTTCTGACTATATTCTAGAAAATAATATGAGATGTAGGAAATAGTGATTTGCCGCTAGGGAATAAAGTGCATTCTCTTAATTCAGTAAGAGGGCCATTTTCCTTCTTCATCTTCAGATGTTTTCTTTAAGTTACAAAGCCAATGAATAAAATAATATATACGTGAGTGGGGCACAGGCTGCCTGGCTGAGTGACCTGGGATTTTGAACCTGTTTAGTCCAAAGGAGTGATATCATTATTTAATGCCAGCAATGCGGCAGCTGCGGAGACGTGCAGTTGTAACACATGAAGCACAAGCGTGTGCCACGCTAACAGGTGCTAATGGAAGGCTGCAGTTCCCCATGGCATTCCAGTAAATTTGTGCCTGTCATCAAGTAGTCAAGATCATTCCATTTAAAGAATTATTTAACAACTCAATTAAAAACATGTGCTATTTAACCCCCTAAATATTTCCTAATTCTTCTTCCATAAGGTAGCTTATAAATTAGTGACAAATGTGTTGTGAAACGATGAAGTAATAAATAGATTCAATAAATATCTTACTTTTTTTATGGCATATCTTATATGACACATTCTAGCTTTTGAAAGTTTTTACTTAGTCAGTTGTACTGGCTTCATTAGCTAAGAGCTGTATCCTCCTTTCGTAGGATTAAAGTAGGATTTCCAAAAATCCATAGCTGAAACAAAAAGTTATGTTTACTAATCAAAAAATTGTCTTCAATTAGCATCTTTTTTGTTACAATGCTATTGTCCTGTAAAGGAGTACTTTTTTTGCTAGCTTGCTGATTCATGAGTGCATCTAATAGGTTCAGATGACGTATTTCCAATTATTTCTGGAATCTCAGTACGTCTGTTTCTAAACATGTTACATCCGTATTGTAGATACAAAATCAAAGATAGGGCAACATGTCATATTGAGATTTAATATTGCTACCTTATTTTCAGGAAATAGGCATTAAGTTTGTAGAATTGACTAGACCGATTCTTTGATATGTGAACACTAAAATCCAATAGCCTGTATTTCCAGACTGACACAAGACTTCTGTATATGGAAAACCTCACAAAAGTCTACCAGACAGTATCTCCAGGCTTTGGGATTTTGGATAAATTCAGTTAAGCATTCAAACCTAGTGAGATTTGCTCATGAAAATAGGTATAAACAGGTTAGTGTGTAAACACTGAGGCCGTATGAAAAATGTTTTTCAAAACTTTACCAGAGTTCAATACTTGAATACAGTCAATATTAATTGCAGATCCGAAACTGCATACTTAGACTTCTGTGCATTTTTTCCCACAGGTAAGTAGGTTTGTACGTGCCTTCTTGACAGGCAAAAATAAAGTGAAAGAGCAAATTCCTCACAAAGTGCACAGCTATGTAACTCCATAATCTGGAAAATGGAGCTCTTTAACGAGTTTGCCATCATGTGTTACTGCAAATTTACAGCCACAATATGTATAGTATATAAACAGCTACTTTATTGCAATAAAGTAAAGTTCCATGTGAAAAATTGAGATGTTGTTTTTGCACATGACAGAATGGTGCCTGCTGCAATATTAGTATTTTTGGATATATTTCATTGTACGTATTGCACATTTCAAGAAGCATGCTTGCAGCAAGTATTAGTAGAAGTAATCCACTGCACATACAAAAGAATGTATAATTTTTTTTAAAGCTGAAAGTAATTAGTAGGTCTTATAATGATATGAAAATCATCCCTCGTTTACAGGTACCTGAATTTGAAACGTACTTTTTTGTTGAGCTCTATGCTGTAAGCACAGGAGCTGCATTGAACAACAGTGCCAGATTTGCTTTTATAACAGTCCTTGAAAGTGATGCTCCACGTGGTTTAGTATATTTTGCTGTGGGATCTCGTTTTGCTGTGGCTCATAAGAAGACAACCTTAATCAGTCTGCAGGTGCTTAGAGATTCTAGTACATCAATAACCACAGTGGTTACCTACGGCATGCAGGTAAGACTTCTGTTATTAATTTTATTATTTAACTTATTTTTATTAAGTCATTGTTCATTCTTTAAAGTAAATGTGACCATAATTAGAATTTTTTTCAGGAAACAGTCAAACATTTTCTGGGCCCAAATGGTCTAAGTTCTTTGGTTTTCCATTAGGAAAAAGACCTTGTTTTCATCTCATTGTTGAGTGGTTTTGTTCATAGTACCTTCCAGTGGCCTCAAAGACTACAGTCAGTCCAGCATTAAATACATTTCTTTCTTTGTCCCAAAGTTCTTATAAGACTCCAATTTATGAGGCATCTTTCTCTGAAATTAAGTTTTTATCACAGTGGATATGACTACCAAGATTCAGATACCAACACACTTGCTGGTTTAAGTCACAAATTTATTAATACACAAAGCACACTTAGGAAAAGAGAAGGAGTATCTTCATCAGATTTTATTCCATGTTCTTGAAGTACTAAATTTGAAAATTGTTCTTCTAATTGAAAACCTCACGGGCTTAAGTCAATTTTAAAATCCCCATTCATTTTTGTTATGTTTACAGCTGTAACACCAGACTCTTCTGTTGAATCTTTTATCTCTAAATGAGAACCTCATTATTATTGACAGATGATGAAGATTCTTCTGTAGCAGAAGTAACACAGCTGCAAAAAACTTGATTCCTTCCACTTCCTTATAGTTGTGACTCCAACAGGCTGCAAGAGGGATTCCTCTAATTTGCCATCACATTGGAATAGTGCTTAGCCTGATCTACTTTGAATATGTGGGATTGTATACTAAAAGCATTATTTCACAGGAGGGTTATTATAACAAAGTATTATGTGGCCAGTATACTTCCGTCGCCCTTTATAATAAAAGGTTTTGCATTCTATTGTTACATTGCATACATACCTATTTTAGCTGCATCGGATTCCATCGTGTTTCCATGCATTTATTATACAGTAGCTGGGCAGTGTTTTAGTTAGAGTGTGTGGTAACAAATTTTCAGTTCTTTCCAGTCAAGAGTTCATTATAATTTAGCTGTTAAATGGAGAAGAAATTGCTACTGTCCAGCGTATATTTAGGCTAAAATACAGGACACAATTCCTTGTTTGTACTTTTTATGTGACAACCCTTCTTTGCATGTTTTTAGGTTTTTAGGGTGCATGGCCAAGTACCAAAGTGTTGGTACGTTTGGTACCTGTAAAATAAGAAGTCACAGCAGACAGGAACTGTGAGGCACTGACTGGAATCAGATGTTTCTGTCATTCCTACAGAGGTTTCTAAAACATGGTTCTTGTCACTACTGCTTTTTTTACCACTTATTTCCCTGTTTCCTAATTCTCAATTGGAAGGGATGAAAAAAAGGAAACTTCTCACTGGAATTTGCACAGATCATGTGATCGTGTTCTGGAGCTGTTCTGAACTGATACACATGACATTGATTTACAACGTTCTCCTGCAAACTCAAAAAATGTCTGATTTATTCCATCAGTAAACTTTACTTGTTAAAGCTAAATGTTTTGAAAAGGGGTCTAGTATTTAACAAATAAAAATCCTTGGTTTTTTACAGTAGGAGACCTTTTCAAGATTACTTAACAGTCAGTATACAATCTGTACTTATTAAATGAATAGACGCTTTTGAAAAATCACACACCTGAATAATAGCATAGAATGTTAGTTTCCACTTAAGGAAAGTTTATTATATTACTCGATATAATATCAAGGTTATGGCAACTGACAAAAAGAGCAAGAATGTGAAGAATGAAACAGTATCTGCAGACCTTAGGGAAGGTAAAAGTAGTGCCGCTTCACAGGGAAAAGAGGCCACGTAGCATTCCTAGATAAGTTCATCTGTCTTGTATGTGTATTCTGTAGTGTTTGCTTTGCCCTTGGACCTAAAAGGATTGTTATCCTTTTTAAGTATTTATACTGTGACTGAAAATATGATGAATTGATATTGGTTTGGGCACAGATTTCTAAAAGCTTTGCTTGGCTTTTGTTTAGTTTTTATGTATCTGTAATTCCTGTCTGTACCCTGAGTTGAGGAACTTCACGCTGCAGACATAAACTTACATCAGCCCCTCCGGGATTCACCGTATGGATGTGCTAACGCTTCTGTAATATCCATTCACACAAAAAAGCTTTGTGATTTTTTTCCTGGAAGAGAGAGAGAGAGGGATCCTGTTTACTATTGACAATATATAAAATTTTTCCCCTAGGCTGTCACTAACCACAAGAGACAAATTGGTATTTCAGGGAGGTATTTCATTTAATGTAATTGTTATATCATTCTTAACTGCACTTTGAAAGGGGACTTCTTTAGCCATTTAAAATACGTGTTCTACAGCAGCTGGTTTTGAACAATTGTGTCTATCATAATGTTACCTAGAACTCTTTTGGTTTGTTTTAAAGGAGCTACAAAAAGCTGAACCTATTGGCCGGACCTTCGTATCTCCAGCTGTGGTAGGACAAGATTTTGCCAGATCTGAAGGTTTATTGACTTTTGAACCTGGACAGAGAAATAAGTTTCTGGATGTGACCCTGACTCCAAAGACGGCATCTTTAAACCCATTTCCTAAACGTTTCCAGGTTGTACTTTCTAATCCCACAGGCGGTGCCAGAGTAGATGACGTGTATGGTATTGCTAACGTCACCATTGTCTCAGATTTGGACTCCTTGCCAGTTTGGGGGCTGATTGATCAACTGCATCAGCCTCTTGATGACACCATTTTACACAGAGTCCTCCAGAATCTGAATGCCAAAGTGGCTACAGAAACTACGGAAGAGCAGCTTACTGCTGTGACGCATATAATAGATAAGGTAAACCTCTCCTGCTCTTTGTGAATGACCAATGACTTTAATAAGAGTGTAATAGCACATAGGCCTGACAAGATCAAGGTTAGCATCCACAGCAGTGACTCAGGGACTCAGACTGCAAAGGTAAAAATAGAAATTATGAAGTCCCACAGTCAAGGAAGAAGTTTGTCTGCCACTAGTTAGGATGGTGGCAGGAAATCAAAAATCAAATAGGTTGAAAAGGGCAACCAGTATTCATTTTGCATGTGTACCTATAGCTCAAGATTTTCTGCTGTGCACAATTTTCCCTTTGATGCCATGTTTTCATAGAGTTTATTACTTTTTTTTGATTCTCTGGCCACATCTCTGTTGTTTTTAGCCCTGGCACAAAAGAGCGAGGTCCAGCGTTTGCTCATATCTTCGCAGCTGTCTGCAGTCAACACACCAGCAAACCCTACCAGGGCTGGCTGGAGTCTGCTGTGCCAGATGACCAGGCATGCAGCTTGTCTTTTTACCTGCAGTAGCTTTGGGAATTGGGTTGGCAGAGTAGCTGAACACTGCAGCATTGCACTAAGTTCTGTGAAAAAACTGGGACCAGTTTTATGGCTTTCTGGCTCTTCTGGACTTGGGGAAGAATGCACAGGAGCTGGAAAATTATTAAATACCTAGACACAAGGCAATATAACAATATTAACGAGCAACAGTTCATTTGTGACTGTTGCCATTTTGACACAGAAAACAGAGAAAATAATGTCAAAAGTTCTCAGGACTCAACAGTCTTCAGTTTGTGAAAGAGTGAAAAATGCCACATGATTTCTTTAATAAGCAAATCCCTATTAGTAAGCATATCTTTATGTAGTTTTGACATAAACTGTGTCTCACGCCTTGGCAGCAGTGATCAGAAGGTGGGAAAAATATTCTGAACTTTCAGAATGAACATTGGGATAAAAATGGAAGGCTTACTACACTGTTCAACATGAGGCAATGTTCATAGAATCATAG
>VYZM01019796.1:44124-59287 GCA_013398915.1 Dromas ardeola | reverse complement strand
TGATCTCAAAGGTCTTTTCCAGCTGTGAAGATTCTATGATTCATGAGGGACACTCCCATCCCTTAATAATCTTCATGGTCATTTGCTGGACTTGCTTAATATGTCCACATGTGTCTCATAGTGGGGAGCACAGAACTGGACAGAGCACTCCAGATGCGTCTCAACCCACAGAGTGGAGGGAAAGGATCATCCCCTCAAGCTACCAGTGATGTTCTCCCTAATATAGCCCAGGAAGTTGTTGGTGTTCTTCGCCTCAAGGCCACATTTGCTGCTGAGCTTGGTGCCCACCACGACCTCCAGAGCCTTTTCTGTCAAGCTGCCTTCCAGCCAGTCATACTGGTGCGTGCAGCTACCCCTCCCCAGGGGCAGGACTCTGCATTTCCTTTTGCAGAACTTCACAGTATTCCTATTGGCTCATTTCTTCAGCCTCTCAAGGTCCTTCTAAATGGCAGCACAATCATGTGGTGTATCAGCCACTCCTCCCAGGTTTGTTATGGTCTGCAAACTTGCTGAAGGTGCACTCAGTCCCATCATCCAGATCACTAATAAAGATGTTAAACAGTATTTGCCCTACTACTAGTCTCTGGGTACACCACTAGGGACTGATGTCCCACTGGACTTTGCACTACTGACCACAACCCTATATGCCCAGCAGCTCAGCCAGTTTTCAGTTTATCTCATTGTTCATTTGTCTAATCCACATTTCATCAGTTTTTCAATAGGGCGTTATGAGAGACAATGTCAAAAGGCTTACTAGAGTCAAGATAAACATCATCCACTGCGCTCCTCTTATCCACCAAGCTATTCATCTCATCATAAAAGGCTATCAGGTTCGTCAAGCATGATTTCACCTTCACAAATCCATGATGACTATTCCCAATCACCTTCTTGTCCTTTACGTGTTTGGAAACGGTTTCCAGGATTATTTGCTCCATCACCTCCCAGGCGATTTATGCAAGGCCAAGCACCTATAGTTCCCCTCCTCGTGCTTCTTGAAGACAGTGGTGGTGGCATTGCTTTCTTCCAGTCCTCAGGAATCTCCCTCAATTGCCATGATCTTTCAAAGATAATCAAGAGCGGCCTCACAATGGCATCAACCAGTTCATTCAGCACTTGTTAGTGCACGCCACCAAGTCCCATGGACTCGTGTATGTCCTGTTTAAGTGTTGATAATATGATCCTTCTCCACAAAGGGTAAGTCTTCCTTGCTGATCTCAGGGGCCTGGGATTGCTGAAGGCAAGTTTTACCAGTAAAGGCCATGGTGAAGATGGCAGCAAGTACTTCAGTCATTTCCGCATCCTTTGTCACAAGATCCTCACAAGACTTTTCTCTTATCTGTTTAGAAGCCCTTTTTGTTGCTTGTCAGATTCTGGGTAGGCTTTGGCTTTCCTAATCCTATCCTTGAATGATCAAGTGTTTCTATATGCCTCCTGGCTCACCTGCCCCTGCTTCCAACTCTTCGACACTTTCAAGGGAAATGGGCAGGTCATAGAGAGACTTGCGCTCAACGCTTGTTCCATTTCAGTACCCCGTCATGTGCAGTATTCAGTTTCAAGTGTTTCAGTTTATTCTCCAGGGGATTTCTGGGGGTATGAAGCTACCCAGCAAACTTCGTACGCACTTGAAAACCTGACCCCTAATCAAAGGAAGAGTAGTCTTAAATGAGTAAGCTTGGCTGAAGCATTTCATACTTAATGACGACCTTCACTAAACATGTTTTGAAGGTACTTCCCAAACAAAGTCTCATCTTTTCATTTTCTCCATTTTCATCAAGTGAAGAGATGGAAGCCCTGCAGTGCTAGAATCTATTTCAAATTCCAAGTAGGGGGCTAAACAAGAACAAGTAATAAGCATGCTTTAGTGATTACTGTAAATCACAGGGTATCCAAGTCCCTATTGCTCTAGATCTTCCATTAAAAAGATGTTACCTCTTCATCGTGGCAGCCCATTAGCATTCACTTTGAACATGACTCCACAAGACATCACAAAGTAGTATCAGGTAATTCAGGCTCCTAAATTGCATACCTGGCACCGATACAAACTTCTTGTTTTATATTAGACAATGAAAGGCCTCCTTGTTCCATTCTTATTCCTCGCTGATAAAACAGAGATTGAGGTATATGCACAGTATGCACGACAAGGGAACATGTCCAGAGGTCTAATGCCTTTCTGAAGTAATTTTGCAATCCTCCCTAGCAAGGGGTTATACAAAATGCTGTTATTCTTTTCACTGAAACAAACACTGTTTTCAGGACAATTAATTTTGTAAAAAAACTTATTTCCAAAAGTATGAAAGATATTGCGCATTCCAATAATTTATTAATCTGCAGTACTGTGTTAAACCTTGGCTCTCTCCAGCAGTGATGTTTCAAGAGCAGTTGGAAGTCAAATAACTGTGTCCAGGGTCTTAAACATTGCAAATAAACAGGTTTAGAGGAAAGAAGTTTAATCCTGTGAAGAGTTTTAGATACCCAGAAAGATTAGCATCATTGGAAAAAATTCTGCAGCATCCAATAGTTTTGTGTCAATTAATTTTGAGGTAAATATTAAATTTAATGCATTTATAAAAGCTTGTTTATCCATTCTAAAAATATAACATCTTGATTAATAATCTGAAGAGGATTAGCAAACAGCATTTTGGTTTCAGAGGTTATCAAATTGGTAGCTACTACCAAGACAGTTGAGATAATGCAAAAGTTGTGCAGGAGTTAGAAATATGGACTCAGTAGCATAATATTCACCCGGTAGAATACAGAGTAATACATCAGGGGAGGGGGAGACGGGGAAGTCACCCCAACGTCGATGTTCAGCACAAACAAGACAGGAATAAAACTGCCAAGGCATGCAGGTCACTTTGGAAGCCAGGCAAGGCATAAGAGGTAACCAAGTGGCCGCAGGACCCCATGGGCAGAAAGAGTGGAGCAGATGATCTCTCCTCCACACACCACAGGTGTCCCTAACCACTAGGTACACCATAATGTTGGTTCCCATCTCTTCCCTTGAAACCCTAGTATAGAAGATGCACCAAGTTAAAGTCAAAACAGTAATCCAGACTCAGCAGTTTTGTTTTAGGGACTTACCTCTGAGATAAGCTTAAAGCTACCCAGAAAGTTAAAGGGTTGTGATAGTTGACCTGACATTTCCCACACACCCCATCACCAAATTTGTACATTTCCAAGCATCTCTCCCACTCAACAGTAAGAGCTGTGAAGTGCTACAGCAGGTTACCAAGTGTCCTGGGCATCTGTGTCTAGGTGCTGGCAGGGGAGGACAGCAGGGCATCCCCTGTGAGGAGAGGCTGGAGCAACCTCATGCTGGACACAGACGGTTCCAAAAGATCTGCCGCAGGGCACGGCTGAGCCCCCTCAGCCAAGACGGTGCCACCTCAGGAAATGTAAGAAAGGTCCAAACACTGCCTGGCAGTGAGGTGGGGGGGACGTGGGTGGGAAGAAAGTGTGAGAAACAGCCCTGCAAGCACTGAGGTCAGAGAAGATGGAGGGGAGGACATGCTGCAGGCACCAGGGCAGAGACTTCCTTGCAGCCCCTGGAGATACCATGGTGGATGTGATGAGTTGACCTTGGCCGGCTACCGAATGCCCACCCAGCCACTCCCCCTCCTCAAAAGGATGGGGGAGAAAAATAAGAGGGAAAATCTCATTGGTCAAGATGAAGACAGTAACTGGGAGAGGTAACAGGCAAAGCCGGGACTGGACATCGCCAGAGAAGAGAAAAATTGTGGGGAATCTTTTGTGGTTGTAAAGCGGTGAAGGGACAAGGGGTGGAGTTTTATTGTGTAAATTGTCCACTTTTGTCAGTGTTGTGATGACATTTTGATTTTGGTGTGAGTATTTCCCACAAACCACCCACCACCCCTTCAAGATAATGACAGTTTAATAAGAAAAGCAAATGCTGCATGTGTAAAGCAAAGTAAAATAAGGAATTTATTCACTGCTTCCCATCAGCAGGCAGATGCTCAGCCACTTCTTAGAAAGCAGGGCTTCAGCACGCGTAATCATTACTCCCAAACTCCTGCAGACCCCCAGCCTACTGTCCTTGGGCAAGGCATGGGTTGGAGAGAGATTTGATGCCGTGCAAGCACTGTTCAGCAACAGCCAAACCACTGGTGCATTATCAACACTTCTAGCCAGAAATACAAAGAACAGCACTATACAGGCTACTGTGAAGAAAGTCACCTCCATCCCAGCCAGACCTGGTACAATCTCCACACCTTATGCCATACCATTTACATCATGCTCAGGTCCCGTATTATCCAATACATTTAAGTATCCTCTGACCATCCCATCCCTTTTCTTTCTCATTCCTGAAATCCCTTTGTACCAACACTTAAACTATATTTACATCCAGCAGTCAGATTTATACATCCTCGTTAACCAGTATCCTCTACCCCTTAACAGGGACCAAAGCCAATTCGCCACACCAAGGAAGCTAGTTAATAAACTGTTTCGTCTAGACTTCAAAACGTAGAAAGGTCTTCACAAAGAACAAGCTCTACAAGTCACTGGTTTCAAAGACAGAATACTAGACAAAGCGAATTAACACACATTGCCTTCAAGCGGCATCAAGTGTACGCGTACATAAGGATGTAAAATCTAAAGGTGACATTCAGTCCTTCAGAGAAAAAGTCTTTGCAACCACTGACAACGCCTTCATCCATCTTGCAGCATTCTGAGAAATAAGTTTCTCTCAGGAAGCAACACAAACCACTTTCACTTTAGACCTTTTTGTCTATATCTACTACAGAACGACCTACCATCTAGCTTTGCTACTTTTATCTTAGTTTTCAAACTAAACCATTATTATTGTTAGATAGTCTTCAACAAGCGCCACAGTACTATTTTATTAAGGTCACTGCTATTCAAGCAGCAAAAACAGGTGAGAGCACAAAAATACAAACTAAATGCAACCCTTAAGAACAGTCTCTTCTCTCATTTTCATTTTCTCTTGCTAAACAGAGATAAAGAGTGTATCGTACTGAGCCTCATTCCTACTTTTATCTGCAGAGAACTGCCTGCGCTCATAACCAGTTAAGCAAATTTTCCCCTTGCTAAGACTGTACAAGGAAACCAAGGTTGGTTTAAAGCTGTGCCTGTAAGGAAAGGGTCTTACCTGCATTAGCCCAGGGGAGATACCAGGGGCAGCTGACATTCACGTAGGTGCCGGGCAGTCCGTCTGGCCAGCAGGCATAGTTGTCAAACGTTCTGTTGCAGAACTTGCCTTCTGCAGAGAGATGGAAGGGAGGGTCATGCCACTGCCTTGTATTAATACTGCAAGGAGGAAAAGACTGAAGAGCAGAAGATAAAAGGAAACACGGACATGTGCGTTTAAGCCATAACAGCATTACGCAACTACGCTTTGATGCGGAGTTAAATGAGATTTATTTCTTCAAAAGAGTTTATTCCCCACACAACAAGAAACTGTTGTTTCAGGGGGAAACTGAAGAACAGGTTAGGGTCTTTGACAAAATCAAGGGACAAGAAAGGTAAATCAATACTGATCCATTACAATCTTTTCTCTTTTACACCCTTATGTGTCTCAGTTTAAATTAAAATCATTTTTGCTATGAATACCATAGATAATAATTCCTGAGAATGGTTCACAGTCATGCAGTTGGAAAGTCTAGCCTAATATATAGATCCATCAACAAAATACCTACACACAACCATAACTTTGCATTACAGCTTAATCAACATGAGAATACTTCAACTTCAGATTTATTAAACTGTCACTCTTAGAGGGCAGCACTCAACCGCTCAACAGGATAATGGAGCAGAGGGAGATGAATGTCTCCCTGCCATTGTTGTCATCAGCTACTGCCCTCACTCTGCCATAATAACGTAGTTAAGAGGAGGAAAATTAACAGTTTTGAAATAATTCTTCACAGATACAACTTTAGACCCATCTTATCTTTCTCAGTGTGTCAAAATGCCACTGAAGCATAGGAGAGGCCGCACTGTGTCTAGTTGTGAGCGTCATTCACAAGTCACCAGTGTCCTCTAAACACCATGATGCTGGCACATCGCAGCTGCTCTCAGCCCATTACAGCAGCCCAACTGCTAAGACAAGCTGCATTCTCATTTTCACTTAGGCACTTTTTTTTTCCTCCAAAAGCCATGTCAGCATTTTGCAATGCTCAAAATAATTTATAAACTTTAAGGCCCACAAACCGCCAGGTCAACATGAACAGCATGGCCCCAGATTCCCTAACACCTGTGTGCTCTTCTCAACCCTGACCCCTAAAAAAGTCTCAGGGGTATTGCATTAGTGTGCTGCTGTGGTGTGCAACAGCCACCACTTACCACTGCAAAACACTCTGGACCTAAACGTTAACATCTTTACAATGAGATTGTTCTATAAAATGCTTCCTCAGCAGCGGGAAAAGCCCCACAGAGAACAGGTGGAAGCAAATGGGATAAAGAAGAAATGGACTGGAAAGTAAACTGGAGAAGTATTTTCAAGTTCATAATCACTCCTTTGCTGCTGTTATAATACATTTTAAAAATTAATACAGCCTATTCCGACCAAGCAGGCTTACCTGCCGCAATGGGAGGTGCCTCATACAAGTATTTCAGACACTGGAGCTGATACTCCTTCCACTTCTGCATAACCCCAGAGAGGGACCCATCTGAACTCTGAAAGAGAAATCATGAGTCTCAGAGATTGCAGGGATTTAAACTGTGTATTTTTCATGCAGACTGAGTAGAGTGGGTGTGAAAACGACTACCACAAGCCAGAACAGCTTTGCTTATCATAAAGGGTACAAGACGCTGCCATGTGTTTGACTCATTGCATCCAAAGAAATCCTTTTCTATTTGTACCATGAGGAGCTCAAAAAAACCTCAGAAATAACTACACTGTGTCCTCACTGAAACCCAAACCAAGCTAGCCTTGCTCTCTTGAATATGCCCCAATCGTATGATTGATTACCTCATGAAAATACAGGGACAGCAGCAAGTCCTTTTAGGAGACGTTTTCTTTCCAACAGCAGTATTTCTGCTATCCCATAAATGTGAGCAAGTTAATTCACTGTATCCAGTGGATATTCCCCAAGCATTCCTCCACAATGTGGATGAAAACTTTTCCAGCTCTGCTTTTCTTCCATAAACAACAGCTTTTCCCTGCATCCAGCATATTTTCCCCCGAAACCGCAGAAAGAGCAGGGACCTCCTTTTTGCTCAGTTTGACAGCCTGCAGGTTCCACCATCAGCTACCCCAAGTACCGAGGCGGGCAGGGGAAAAGTACATACAAACTCTGGCTGAGCACAAAGAAAATTAGCTGTTATTAAACTGCAAAATCCAGCGCTGGCTTCTCACTCAACCCTAGCAGATGCCCCACCTGTCTCACAGAGGCCCAGCTTACTCAGTGCATTTAAATAAAGAGACATCAGTCCTTCTCTCCCCTCTCCTCACTGCTATAAAATGAATTACGATTCTCAGGACTAGCAGGCTGTAAGCAATCAATAACACAGCTAACTCGGCATTCTTTTTCCAGAAAAAGGCCCAGCATGGATGTCTCAGACGTACAATCAACTGCATGAACCTAATGGCAAAACACACCAACACTGAGTGGAAGAAAATTCATTTAATCCTAGCTGTCGATCAGTTTATTAAGTGAAGCATGAGGGTTAATAATCCTTGTAATTTTACCCTCGCAGCTTCAACTGCTAATTTTTATTTACCACTTGTGCTTCTAAACCTTTTTCAGATTGTTAGGAGGAAAGCAGGGCATGTAAAGGATTGTTTTAAAACAAGGAAGTCATTTTAAACCTACTGCATTTCAGGAAAGCCAATCTCAATGCTTTCCACTACAACCAATGTGACTAAAATTTAGACATCAGGGCAATCGCCTTAGTATAAAAGAACAGAAGCAGAACTGGTATTTTTGGACTACAGACCTCTCAAGTCCTCTTCTCTAGTATCCCACCAATTAAAAAGAGTGCTTGAAAAAAACAAAACACCATACGCGTCATGCTTCTGCCTGGATTAAGCCACTACATTTAATTACAAAGATTCTCCTGTACATGTGATGAGAAGTATAACATTTAGTAGATACCCGTGTTGTGTTTCAAGAATAACTGCCTATATTTACATGCAACTGAACTGTAGCTGGGGCCCCATGGCCATAATTTTAGAAGAATCCATCCAGCTCCCCCTGAAGTCAAAACAAGCACAAGCCTGTGGATCTTTGAAACTCTGACCCTTGTCTGCCTGATTTAAATCATCTTATCTATGCCAATAAATGCTGCCAAAGCCTGTCTATGCTAAAGTCCCTAGTGTAAAAATGAGTGCATCCTACTGAATTTTAACTCCATGTGCCTATGGAAACACACAAACCTGTAGGATAGTGATCTATGCTCAACATACCTGAAGAAGAAAGAAAACATCATCACTTAAATTAGGACTACAGGTGTGTAGCAATACCAGCATAACCAGCAACTCTAAAACTAGAATGCCATCTACAGATCTATGCAGGCTGAATGAGGATGGATGACCGGAGCACAGGGAGAGGGAACAACTTTCAAACCTAAGTTTCTCTCAGGCAGTCTTTAAAAAGTAACTTTCAGGTTATGCATTGTCCAAGAGGTCTTCACTTTACAAGTGTGGTTATTGAAGTTTTACAGGACTGTTTCACCACCCTCTCATCACCAGGTTAACGCTTTAATAAATGAACTAAAGGGAAAATTTTCAGGATGAACTCTTACATTATGATTCAGAATAATTTCAGAAGCTACTAAGTGTCACACATCTTCCCAAAAAGTAACTATTGATCATGCATGCAGATGATCACATCATGCTAATCTAGATTCAGCTTTTAAAATCATTACAAGATAAAGATGCATACTGAGTTTCATTTAGAAACAAGACTCTACATTTTAAAATATCCTGAAAATATCCTAAAACTGTTTGCACTAAGCAAATCAGCTCTTCTGGAGTCAGCAAGTCTTAAAGTATTTTCTTCTAAATCAGTTTTTCATCTACTGCCTTCATGAATGCAGGAATAACCAGCTTTAATTACAGCTTCAGAAAAAGCAAGCCTCTATCCCTCCATTTAATGAAAAAGTAGAAACATTCTACTTATATTGGTTTCTCATAATGTGAGAAGACAACTCTAACAAGGAGATTAGCAAACTGCAAGAGTAAAATAATTAGACATGCCTTTTTGTGGAGATGACTGATTTGGTAGACAGTTTTCTATTATCTATAGTCTGTTACAATAAGACAATCAAATATAAATCCCAAGACTACATAATTTATTCTCTCTATGCCTCAGTTTACTCTGTTCAGCTAAATACCATGTTTTATATCAGTCAAATTGACTTAAATTTTATTTTAATATATACTAATCCTCATTTCACAGAGATTTTGGCCCACATGAACAAGAATCACAAGTTATACAGTGCCATAGATTTACAATGTGAGTAGTTATTCAAATAAGAGATACTGTACTTTCTTGAAAAGTGATTCAATTCCTTCTGCAACATCAAAGAACTAAACACACATATACGAGGAGAAGGTTCCAGTACCCAAAATATGGGGCAAATTCCAACAGTCGGAATAGCTTTATTAAACATATTTTTGTTGCTAAAAGCACTCGTCCTTGCATTTTAGTTGTGGGTTTTAGTTGGTTTTGGCATGTGTGCTGTGTCGCCTCACCCCCCTCCCAGTTATACTCAACCACAGGAGGAAAAACAGTAGTAGTTTTGCTGTGGCAAAAATACATCACAGAAGATTAGTGGAGGAGAAGAGGATGGAAACATGGCTGACTGGTTAAGGTGGAGGAGTCAAAAGGCAAGAATGGATGAAGGACACTAAGGAGGTGAGTAATGGTGCAGCCTAAGTAGCATAAAAAGGATGCAGAAAAATTAAGACAGGCAAGAGCACTTTAAATATGGGAGCCTTTCAGTGTATGTATATAATTCAGTGTAATTAATCTCTAGTGACAAATTTAGCTTATTCAACCGTCTGAAGACAGAATTCCTTAACAAACCTGTAATACCTTTATAGGGAAGCCTCTTTCTATAGCCATCGTTTGTCTTCATAGACACTACTGTAAAAGGAAGCATTTTAATCCCTTTTCCACATCTATGAAACTATTCCTGCTGTGACAAAACCTTCCAACCCAAACTATTCTATGATTCTACGAAAAACAGCTCCCACACAGATCCAAGGTGGTCGATGCTACAAAAGCACCATTCTAATACAGTGAAATCTGAGCACACGCAGAGTGCAGGGGGCTCAGACCAGACAAAATGCAGCATGAAATGGCATCGTTCAGAGTGGAAGGGAGAATTCTCAGAGCTTCAGAAGCAGCTGGTGACTCCTGGGGTTGTCGTCTTTCCTCTTCTCCCATCAACATATAAAAGGTCTTACATGCAACAGAATGAGAAATTCCTCACGTTTGTATTTTTTATGTTTCTGGTTGTCTGTGTTTAAATGGGACCACTTACGTTACAGCTTTTTCACGCTTTTAACAGTTCAGGATAATAAGCAAGACTTCAACTCGCTGCTAAAGGCTCACATGTAATGTTACAACCACCGGGACCTCCAAAATGCTGATCTTAGTCTTTGAAAGCAAAAGCTAGGCAACCTGGCATTGAACCACACTTTGGTATGGCCTTGGTATTCTTCCCTCGGATAGTAACAATGACATATCTACCTCGTGAGAGGAAGATTCAGATTACATTTACTGCCTTTTATCTCAGAAGTACCAGTGAGTGACTTTTAAACTTTACTGCCCTTTTTGAAAACTCCAATGTGACACATTATTTCAAGGCTCTTCTGCTTAAAATCAGCATAGCAACTAAGTCCAAGACAGGTGAAGATTGAACATTACTAGCTTTATGCTTATTCTGACTTGACATTTTTTCCCCCGTGTAATATGGATCTATTAAATCATCCCTCATGTCAGCATAAACTGTAGGCCTGCATCAATAAAAGCCAACACAGAGTGGAACTAAACTGGCCACCCTAATAGGTTTATTCCATTCACAGCATGGATTATAAACTTGAATTTACAAGACAGGTTTGTCCTCAGCTTACAGCCCAAACAGGGCAGAGCACAACACTGCTACACCCCAGAAAGCTTTGCTGTGACCCAATATCACCCTGCATTTCCTGGGGCGAGATTCCTCCTGTCCAAGAAAGATCAATTTCCAGGTTTCAAACTTAAATGAATTCATTTGTGTGGGGCTTAAATACAGTCACCTTCCTGAAAGCATTTTCCCCACCTAACAAGATGCTTTGCCTTGCCAAAGCGGCACCTCTGGGAGCAGTTAAAAACCGCGGCTGCAGCACAGTACAACAGAACAAACTTATCTCCCCCTGCAATTTGTCATCACTTTTCCCCACTTCTAATTTGAAGTAAATATGAATGCATATGAATGGCAGGACACGAATACTACCTCCCTAAACCCATCAGTCAAAATCCAATTTCTCAGCAGTTACGATAAACTTGTCAAAAGAGTCTTGCAAATGTTGATGCTCCAACTACCACTTTGTAAGAACAGTTATGGTTCTTTAACTGTTTCAGAAAAAAAGCCCAACCCAAGACTAAACCAAAATACCCAACACTGAACTTCATATTAATATGGAGTCCTTTGACCCACTGTTCACCTCATGACAAAGCAATCCGGTTGAGGATCAGTCCTTCAAGTACAACGCTTCTTGAAAACCAAAAGAGATTCTGGAAGCGTGTTAGTATGGGAGCAAGCTTTATTGTTCAAACTCCCCCTCTCGCTCCCCCAAAGAGATGGGATTTAATATGATTTTATAACTACTTAGTACAACTTCTGTGGAATGAGCTAATCTGAATCCATCATAGGCAACATCTCCAAGAGTCCAGTTACTGTTCTTGAAGCACTGAAGGTATGTCAAAGGAGGAGATACATCAAAAATGACAGTGCTGTCTCTACTATAGATAGCACAAAAGAAATATCATTGAAGATACCTGAGCAATACCTTTTCCAGAGATCATAAAATGAGATCATACTTTAGGACGTCTGACCTCCCCCAGATTTCCGTATTTATTGCATACTCTTCCCATATTACGTTGCCCAGTATAGACTTTGATGTAGTCACCTAACATTATGCAAGACCTGTGAGGTAAAGTTGTCATTCCTGGTCCCTTCTGTAGGGCTGCTTGACTGATCAGGTGATATAATATTAATTATGCTTCCCAAGTCATATTTTACAAGATACTCCATCAGCAGTTGGATCACTCTGGACAAATCCCTCACCCTTTAGAAAAAAACAAAACAGGGGATCAAAACAACTTTTCTTTCAGTGAACTCTATTGCCAGCTTCTAGGAGCTTTTCCTGTAAACACTTCTGTTCCTTAGTTACTAATGAACCAATGACTTCAGTAGCTCAAGAGCGCCAGAAAAAGAAACCTTTCAGCATCCTCCCCGATAGTGAAAAGCAGCAAATGAGCTCCCACAAAAAGGGCTACTGGACTCAGCAAGAAACTCCCTGGCAACACCTGCCAGATGAGTTTTCTTTTCGGCTGCAGCAATTTAGCACTTGCATCAAGACCTTCAAGAAAAACAGAAAGCCCAAGGACTTCGATAACAGCAAATATTGAAAACAGTGTTTCACCAGGCGTCTAACCATGGGAGACCCCTCTATTCTGTCACTAAGACTTCAAGTTTCATGACATCAAGCTTTTGAACTCAGAGCCACAAGAGCAAGCTCTTGTCAGGCACATACGTCCGATCAATGCATGGAAGAGACCCTCCAGCTCTGCCTGTCTCTTCAGAGCTCCTCAGCTTAGACTGACAGCACACCTCTGGTCCTGAACAGTAACGCTGGACTTTAAATAACTTCCCAACACACACGAGATCCCCCTCATTACATTTCATCCTCTGCCTGAGCAGCTTCAAAACCAGTATTTCAGCCCATCCAAAGAACATCCTGAAAGAATGAACAACACTCTTGTCAAAGACAAGAGCATGTATAAAAATACCTGTGTGGAGTATTTTGGTTTGTTTGGGTTTTTGATTTTGGTGGTGTTTGTTGTTTGTTTGTTTGACATCAGAGGCTGAATTCTCAGGATTTCTCTCTCTCAGCTGAAAATAAGCACTGCACCACAGGGTCCCACGTCCTGTCCTGCCCGCCCCTTCATGCCTTTTTCTTCCTCTTTTGCACACCTGCACAGCTTCAGAAGGGAGGGTTGGCTGTGCTCAGTCCCATAGCAGCCTATAATAGCACAGGGCACTAATCACCACCACCCCCCCTCCCCTCACTCTTAAGACCTGTTCTTCCTAGATTAAAGAAAAAAGGATAAGCATACACATCTCCTAAAGAAGGTTTGCAAACGCAGAATGCTTCTGCCCAGAGTCTCAAATAAGGCATTTCACAGAACAAAAACAAAACTGACTTGCGGCATATTCCTGCTCTCAGGACTTCTGTTGACTAGGCACAGGCAGCTCCCAGTTGAGCTGACTTATTGTTTCATAGATCATTCCAAATACATAAGCTCTCTCAACAGGCAGGAGAATTCAGCCCTGACCACAAGGGTTTCCACTCTGGGACCAAATGTCCCAGGTCTGTCCTGGGATGCTTTGTTCGTGCTTTGAAACTGAGCAGTTTTCTCTTCTCATCCCCGAAATTTTTGTTTTGACAAGGTGCACTTCAATGGGAATAATATCTCTTGGCCCCTAGCATTTTCCGGATCAAGGCAAAGTATTTGGCATTCAGAGGCACAGATGTCAAAGC
Organism: Dromas ardeola; assembly: GCA_013398915.1. Classification (NCBI taxonomy): domain Eukaryota; kingdom Metazoa; phylum Chordata; class Aves; order Charadriiformes; family Dromadidae; genus Dromas; species Dromas ardeola. Next base: position 45,555 of record VYZM01019796.1, on the reverse strand, counting down.
AAACTTTTTTAACACCTAAATCAACTTGCGTAACACAGTCTCAAAATGAAGGGAATGAAGTACAGCCTAATATTTCAGCACACTACAAAATTAAGCATAATCTTGTAAAGACATAAATAAATAAAATCAAACTCGTGTAGGGCAAGTAGGATAGACTGAAAATGCATTACAAATCTGCGTTCTAGGAGTTATTGTATTGTTTCTGTCTTCAATGATGGACAGACTGGGACGAGAACAGTTACGTGCAGAGTTTTTCTACCCCATGAAGAGCTTTCCCAGCCTGAAAAGATGTTTCCTCCTTGGTCACTGTAGGACCCATGAATCCATATGCTCACAGTTGAAGCAGACACATATTTAGATTGACAGCTGTTGTTACCAGAAAATGTTATTTTCATTATGATGTATTTCATGTGTTTGGTAAATGTTGCTGTCAAGAGTGTACTACACAAGCCAGTCATAAGCATGACAGAAGAAACTACTGAGCAACTATGCAGAGAGACAGAAGAAAAAAGCAAAATTCAAAAGCAACTGTAACTCTCGAACTCTTGGAGAGCAGAAAGCAGTCCCACAATTACAGTGGGGGACAGAGTGTGCCAGCACTCATGAGAATTAAATGATCATAGGGCTCCTGTTCCTGTACAAGGAGATTTATACTTTGCATTGCAGATCTAGACGCATGCTTTGTGAAGTGCTCTTTCGAAGAGGACTTTACTGATGCAGTTATACAACAGAGCAAGGAAAACAGCAGAATAAAGAGTTTAAATTGCATTTTTAGACAGATACAAGAGGTGTAGCACTAGAAACACTATGGAAGGAACAAAGCCAAAGTTGAGCAGTGTTGTGGGAGCAGCACAAAGCTGAAGATGAGAAGAGTGTTTTAGATCTACCCTCACAGATTTAGAAACAAAATGTATCCTATGCTACTGGAAGAGGAACTCAGCATTTCATTAAAAGAGTTGTAATAACATAGTATTATAGAATAGTTTGGGTTGGAAGGGACCTTATCCCTTCCAAGGGGATTAGAAGGTTCTAATCCCACTGCCATGGGCAGGGACATCTTTCACTAGATCAGGTTGCTCAAAGCCCCATCCAACCCATCCTTGAACACTTGCAGGGATGGGGCATCCACAACTTCTCTGGGTAACCTGTTCCAGTGTCTCACCACCCTCATACTAATTTCTTCCTTATATCCAATATCAATCTACCCTCTCTCAGTTTAAACCACTAGCCCTTGTCCTATCATATTACAAGCCCCAGTAAAAAGTCTCTCTCCATATTTCTTATAAACCCCCTTTAAGTATTGAAAGGCCACAGTAAGGTCTCCCCAATGCTTTCTCTTCTCCAGGCTGAACTACCGAAGTGTTTTCAGCCTTTCTTCATAGGAGAGGTGTTCTAGCACTCAGATCATTTTCATGGCCCTCCTCTGGACCC
>VYZM01019796.1:6272-22009 GCA_013398915.1 Dromas ardeola | reverse complement strand
CACCTCTTCAAATTCTTTTTTTTTTTAATATAATTTTAATCTGACTTTGTCCAGATGCTTGGGCATCTCGGTGGGCTTCATGCTGTTCGTGACGTCCAGGTTTTATGAGTTTTTAATAACAGTGAATGCAATTACCCATTTATAACACGAATTTGCAGAGCTGCACGTCAGATCAGAGCTTGGTTTCTAAGTTGAAGTCGGGGCACAGGTCAATTCTAGCAGTAGTATGATGTGTAATTTAGAATGCTTATTTGTATAGCAAAATAAGTCTCTAAATCTGTTTTGTACTGGGTTCATACTCTTGTCCTTATTTATTCACTGTAAAACTAAACCTTTACTAAATCACATATATTTGGTGAGATTATACACCAGAATCTGGAACAAGAAAATGTAGAGAGCCTAACAGATGTAGAAGGTCAGAACTGAACTGGGAACCGGGGAAAAAATTTTACGTTGGTCTGTTAGATGCCACTGGAATATAAAGAAGGTAATAGCTTAAATATTAATGTTGTATATTAATTTCAAATATACCACAGCATCAGTCTGATTTTTTGGGAATGTAATTAGTCTGAGCATTGATGCTGTGAGATTCTGAAATCATTAAATTCTGCAGTGTGTGAATTGCCACAACAGCAGTTACACCTCAACTGCTAACTCCAGGCAGAAAGATTTTGCCATGGTGGTTTGGTTGACTGAAAGGTGAAAAGGCATTTCCTTCAATTTTTCTGAAGTGAGAGAAAATAAAGATTGAAGGAAAAAAAAAATTACTGCCAAGAGGAGAGAAAGAACTTACATTTTGGGTTGTTAAAAGAGATGATCCCCAAACACCCCAAGTTAGTTGTAACACCTAACATGTGCCTCAGGTGATGCTTTTTTATGTTGTTCATTAATTTTTTTTTGCTATCCCAGTAAAATAAAAACTTTGTTCCTGTAGAATAAGTATTGCTGCTACAGATATTGCTGAAGACTTAGGAAACAGTGAGAAGGAACGAAGAATAAAGATCTAATTGAAAAAGCATGTTCACCCACAGCAATATCACCTGGAACAACAAAAAGACTCTGTGATTTTTAAAGAAATCAGTGATCCCCTGGATTTAAAAGATTTAAACCCACACCTAATGTTTGCCTCAAAGGGATAAAGATAATGAGACAGGAAAAAGCCTGCTTATTTTCCCTGAATCTGTATTCTTTTGTGCGTGTGAGCTAAGACAAATTACACCTAGATATAAGAAACTCCTGTAAAAAACTTGATTTCTGTTACCTGCAGTTATCACACATCCTTGAAGGAAGCAACCAGAGAGCACCTACAATACCAGACTGCTGAGAAATGCGACTAGGAAAACTAACAATTGGCTCTTAACTATTTTATGTAGTTTGAATCCCCTGAAAGGCTACAAGAGGACCCTGCCCAAGCCTGGTTACACCTCACAGGAAAGTTTTACTTGAAGCCCAACACCTGATCCCATTTGGAAGTGCCTATGGGCTGGCCTTACTTCACGGCACCTGAAGACCATGTGTGTTACATCTACTTTAAATAAACCAACAAAAACACAAGGCAACTGAGACAAATATCCCCCAGCTTCCTCCAGGCCAGGCAACAGAAACCTTTAAATAAAGGGAAAGAACCCTCTTCCACCTGGATAGCACCAGCAGACTTAGCAGGGTGCACCTTCTTCACATGCAAATCCCTTCTGTTTTCTATTGCTTCTCCACTAGGTCTTTTAATTAGGTTTTCCAGTTAGGACTTCTGCTCCCAAGATGAGTCCCAGCCCTTGTGTGCAGCAGAGGGCCAGCTGTTTTTGCAAGAGCTTAATAGGCTCATGTGTCCATTAAAGAGCCTTCCAAGGGCTATGAGGGTGACATATACCAGTTTGGAAGCAGAAGTATTACTTTGGAATAATTCTGCTTTCCAGAAACAATCAAAGGTAACTTTTTCGGTGTGATGATATCATACACTAGCATTATCTACATGAATGTTTTTGGAGGGGGGGAGAATCAGAGTAAACTCTGAGCAAGTGCGTTTTCATTGTGCTCATCAAGAAGCTATTATCAAATTTCAGAAGACTGAACAAATCCTCTTGACTTAAATCACTGTAATAAAAGAGAGGTCATTTTCCTAGAGATGGAAAGGTATTTGTCCAATAAATTTAAATCTTTTGAGGGGGAAATACTGGCGAAAGTTATCTCTAAAACCTGGGTCTGCTGGGTTTTTGTTATATTTATTCTTGGTTTTATTCATACTAAAATGGAACTTGATCTTTGATCAGTGTTAATGTAAGAAAAGGACAGTTTGAAAATAGCCAAGTGAAGCATTAAAATGATACTATCCACATTTGACAAGGGCTGGGGTCCTTTCAGTTTGAAAAATACAATGCAATGAGTTGAGGAAGCTTTGTCCAACTTAAGAATTTTGTTTGTCGAGGCAAACACCTCTTTTCCTGTAGCTGAAGGACTGCAAATGCTATTTAAAATGCAGGACTTTGTAACTTCTCTCTTGTTCCTTTACGTCTAGGCTGGACCAAACCTCTCAGATGTATTAAGGAGAAGCTACCTTTCAGTTACACTGCTACACAGGGATTGTTGTAGTCCTATGACCATTGAATGTTATTAATGCAATTTACCATATTTTGAGGGCAAAACTGCATTTTGAAAAAGCTCAGTGTCTCTCTTAATAACCTCCCTTGATAACCCTTTTCTGCAGAAACAGCGTAACCAGTGGCTTGCCACAGGAGGTTCCCATAGGTGAGAGAAAAAGCCTTTGCAGGGGTTCGTGCTCTCAGCTGCCTGGAAACACTATCGCCACTAGCCTCGTATATGCAGAAAGTAACATCCCAGTCCCACATGAGACTGAATGCTTTGTCTCTGAAGCTTTCTAAAGAGAAAAATCTGTTTCATAGAGAAACTACGTGTTTCTGCTCTGATACTTGCTGAGTAACAGACCAGTTTTCAATGCAAGTTACGTACTTTGTGCTTCTCCATGACCAGTAATTATTTGCTTTTATAACATTGTCTTTTATAATAGGTTTGTTTATCGGATAACAATTCTTGGGAACAACCATAGTGCAAATAGATCTGAACTCCTAGAGGGAGCTGCTGCCCTGTACAGGGGCTGTGGAAGAGTTGCCCATGTGCCTGAAAGGCTGTTAGCTCTTCTGTTTTGTAACTGTAGTGTGCCACAGCAGGCAATACACTTTTGGCTCATTTTTTCTTTACAAGGCCAAGAGGAACTGTCAATAAAGATCTTTCCAAGTGCAATAAAAGCTAAAGTGTCTGACCCGAGTACAAGCACCTATGAAGTTATTCAAATATATCACTTTGAAATTTGAAATACGTATTTAGGAAATGAAGCAGAAGAACTTTAGTGTTGAATCATTGAATGTGGATGGTGTTTGTAGAATTTTAATTCATATAGATACCTACTTAACTGAAATAAAAATTCATCTAAGATAAATCCTTCTGTAGACTTCCTGGGGGAAAAAAAAAGGTAGCTTTGAGCAGTATTATGCAAATGCCTGTTACAAACACATAAGATACAACTGCTATTACAAGCACATTGGTGTTTAGAAGGGAGTTCATTTTGTCTTGGAGTTATATATACTTCAATATCTTTGGAGAAACTAAATCATCTGAATTGCACCTTGAAACCTGGGCTTTGGGAAGTGGGTAATTTAAGCATCTTACTAATATTCACAATGATCTTACAGTATTCTGTATCAGAACAAGGCTACAGCAAACGTTGTGCATATGACAGCCACAACAGATCAATGTACAAAACTTTTAAAAGTGTAGTGCAGTAGAAAGCAGGAAAATTTCTTTTGGTTACAAAATTATTAAAGGAATCATGTGGCCCTGTGCTGAGTAATTTGTGAATCTGACCCAGACATTCCTGTATTTAAAATTCTTAGAGGTATAGAAATGTAAAGGTTATTTCCAGTCATGTAATATAATAGGAAACACCTTTAGTACAGTTCGAATTACTTATGATCTCTGACTCCTAATTCAAATTGCTTAATTAAAAATCCCCTGTTCAAGAATGCTTTGTTAAGAATTGCATTTGGACTATAGAAGGCTGCTAGAGTGAACAAAATGGAAAGATGCCTGCACAAAGGAAATGATGGTAAGAAATGCTCTGTAAAGCATTCAATTTCTCTCCTCGTTTTCACAAGAATAAAAGTAGGAAGCTATGAATCACAGAACAAAGGAAGGAAAGAGTAAAGTCAAATTATTATTTATTAAGTAAAATTGACAGAAATATTACCCTCCTCTATCCCTCTTCTGTAGTGGTAGCTTTTTTCTGTGAGGAAATTATTTGGAAATCACTCTATTCAATATCTTCTCACCAAGGGAAACCTTCATACAGAAAACTGCCTTGTACAGTTTGATATATGTCTTGTGCAATGATCATAATGCTGGTGTTTTCCAAAGAGACAGAGATGATTTCTGTCTACCATGCTGCTAGGTAGCTAGGTAGGACCTGGATTCCCTCATTAAAAGGCTTCCCAAATGCTGAGACAAGCATTTAGTAGCTTGTCTGCAGCATCTGACGGGTTTTTCAGAAAAATATCCTTTGAAGAGGGACCAGATGTGTCTCTTGAGAAAGAGGTGATATTCTACAGCCTAGCATCTTGCATCAAAAAATATTCCCTGCATGAATGAGTGAGATGGGGAACCTGTTTCATGGGTTTCCCATGTGCTATCATGGCTAGAGGGAGAGAGGGGGATACTGTTTGGATTAAATTCTCTAGGTCGTAAACATCTAGGTTAAATCCTTTCCATTTCCATTTACTTGGCCATTTACATTACATCCCCCCCCAAAAGAGGCTGACCCTAACCATCATTCATTTCCATTGCTATACAGCAGCCTGCCCATAAGTCATCTGCAGCTGCAAGGAAGAAGGACAATTATCTGTTTAATGCAGTTCCATGAATTACTATGTCTGTAAGGCAAAGAGTCATTCTGCCTTTGAGTATCTGTTCACAGAAATCCCACACTGGTGATTAGCCAGCAGACTTTGAGAAATTAATATTATGAGTTTTAATTATCTAACCTCTTGAACAACCACTAGCCTAAACCAAATATCAAATATAAACACTGGTAGGAGGAATTAATGATTGGTAAATACATGCAGGAAGCTGCAGACAGTTTATCTGTTAAGACACGCTGCCAAGATTGTTTTGGAGAAACGGAATGTAAGGTGAATTGGAGGAGTCAATTTGTTGATATTGTACAACATTAGAAGTTGCAGATCCACAAGGCAAGTCCAGTAGTTGGGGCAGGGGGAAAGGCAAGGGATCAGAGAAGACCTGCTTTAACTTCAAATGTGTCATTTTGTCCTAGAAAGATAAAAATGTAATGTTTTCCTCACATCCAGTGAGTGGAATCACATTTCCCTGGAGCTGAATGAGTCTTAGGGGGAAAAATACTGATTACTATATGTTAATTAAGGTAAATGTTGGAATGGACATTAAGGATAAATTTTGGGTGAGATCTCAGTATTTATGAAAATAATAAAGTAATTTTGCTGAAGACAGAACCTCACCTGAATGCTGTGACAAGTATCTTGATTAATACTAAAGAATAAAAAAATGTAAGGCAAACGATAGGTCTATCAGCAAGATACGGCTTAAGTTAAAACTGGCAGACATTTGGGAATGTGAAGATAGTGGAAGCTGGAGAAGTCAGGTCTTGCATTCCTGGCTATCTGTAAATTAGTAGTCATCTAACTAACTAATACCTTAGTTGAGTTATTCCTTTATTCAATAGTCAATGCAGTAAGTCAGAGACTGTTCAGATATCCTCAAGGACCTTACTAGCATATATTTATATCTAATAAATTAGAAATTGTAATGGAAATAAAGAGGCATAAAAAGAAGTCATATGTTAGCAGTTGTTTATTTCCCCATCCTAATCTCTGCTATGTAAGAATCATATGGTATTTCTATTTCCAAAATCTGTTTCTGGATTTGACTGTGGACTGTTGCTAAGTTAAAAAAAGAGAAAATTTTCCTGAATTTCTAAGAGTTAATCAATGCAGGTTTCTTTTGTGGTCTGAAGGCAGCATTAAACACTGGAAAAGGTATCTCTTTTGGCTTTTATACAACTAGACTTGCCTCAGGAATACCCTGCTTGTGTGGTGCAGATGCAAGTACCACATCTTACACTGTCCAGTTTAGTATGCGCAATGTCTGCCCTAGGAGTACAAATAACACTAGAGGCTTCTGAAGAAATCTGATCAAGAGTCTTGTCATAGCAGTGCAATTACACTCCAATATTAAAAAAACAGCAGAAACATAACTATACTTAAAATTGCCGCTTGCACATTCTATACACTTGATTTTCAGTACTTGTGTCAACAGAATTGTACTTACATACTGCTGCCAAGTGTTATTCCAGACTATAAAAAATCTAATGAATTAGTTTAAATATTAAGACTAGATACAGTCAGTGAATGAGATTACCGAACAAGAAAACTGCAGGTTCCATAAAATATTTCACCTTGAAAATGAATATTCTGAATCTCTGCTGAACAAGTTTTATTTACAACCAACCAGGATCTAGAGGCAAAAACAGAGGGTGTGGATAAAGAAAATTATTCTACGGAATTAACAAATATTTTAAGTGAAAGTTTAGCTGAAATCTTACCTTCTTGGCACAAGGTCGTTCCAGTCAGTGGTTTTGTGAGATTTAGCTACCTGACCAGAAAACAAATCCCTTCCCCTGACATTTGTGAGCTTTTTTCCATAGTTTTTATTAACTCTACCCATTGTTACATAAAAGCTCATCATTCAGCCATGTTCCAGACTTCTCATAAATCATCACCGAAGAACACTACAAAAAGTGAGTATCTTGACATACTGGCAGATCAATGGCTCCCAATTAATGCATCCACTCTAAAGCATCAGGAAAGAGCATGCCTTTCCTAGTCTTACCTGCTTGAACTTGCCTCTGAAAATCAGAGGAAATGGGTAGAAGAATTCTTCTGAGTTTCAGTTCCACCAGGTGAGGAAAGAATAACACAGACTATGGATGCACCCTCTGAGCTAATTCTGGACATGTTCTTCTTTACATACTCAAACACAGATCTTCATGAGTTAGGCCCTTGCTTTCACAGAGACTAGTTCCATGTCATATTTCAAGTATTTGTCTTTTTTTGATCATCTGTTAAACATTTGTGTTTAGCTGACATGGCATTCTTGTCTCTGTCAATTCAGGGACCACAATACTGTCACATAACTTGAACAGCCGCATCTCAAATGGCAAATGAGCATAAAAAGATTCAGGAACTAACTTGATCAGTAACTTGAAAAAACCTACGTTAGAGTTAATTTAGGAATTTGAATGCTTGTTACAATATCCTGGACCTATAGATGGACCTGGACCTGGGAGCGAAAGATCTTGAATTGAGGTGTTGAATTCCCACAGATTATGTCAGCTGGGAGGAATAATTTATGGTGATTCAAGTAATTAACTGCACCTTGTTAAATGTTTGAAGCGCTGGCTGTCACCAAATTAAGTGTAAGAATTTACTATCCCATATATGACTAGGACAGAGAAATACTTTGTGTGTATTCTTAAAGCATGCAAAGACAAAAACGGAATCTTTTGAATAAATAGTAGATTGTTGCTGTCACAAAACATAGATTATTTCCAGAAACTAACTGGAAAGCTATATGGAAATTAACATTCATTTTAACCTGGAAGTAATGAGCTAGTGCATGGTATTGAGGAAACAGGATGGAAAAATACCCCAGACAGGCTCAGAGGAGATGGGAAATGGCAATTGGACTCTGACAAAGAGAGGGAAGAGATGCTCTCAAGAATCTGAAGCAATATATGAAATAGTTGAGATCAACAATATACTGTTCATCTCTATTTTTGATATTATACAGGATGGAGAATACAATCCTCCTCAGTGTAAGTTATATATCTCAGCACATTATTAATTTGCATCTTCCCTGGTATTTTCCCATATAGAGTTTCACTTGGAAATGTGGCAATGCACATCTTGCACCTGTGGAGGCATTCACAGGGTTACACATTGTTTCCCCACTGTAATTAAGCTGAAAGGCCAGACCAGGAAAAAAAGCTTTAGGAATGAATACACTATAGTTGTTGTGCTGTTTTTTGGATATGAACTTTTATCCCTCTCTGCTGCCACAGCAAGTAGACTGGGAATGCACAGGAATGTGGGAGGGGAAAAAGCCCAGACAGCTGACCCAAACTGTCCAAAGGGATATTCCATACCATATGATGTCAAGTTCAGCACCAAAGGCTTGGAGAAAAGACAACCAAGGGGGATATTTGTGCTTACTGCATCTTGTCTTCTCAAGTAATCGTTATGTGTGCTGAGGCCCTTTTTCCCAGCAAGTGGGAAGAACATATGCCTGCCAGTGGGAAGCAGTAAATAAATTCCTTAATTTGCTTTGCATGTGTGTGCAGCTTTGCTTCATATATTAAACTGTCTTCATCTCAACACATGGGTTTTCAGCTTCTGCTTTTCCAATTCTTTCCCCCATCCTGCCGGGGCAGGGGAGCAACTGGGCAGGTACTACTGTCATCAATTGTTTGATTACTTGGAGCAAAATCTCTTGCAGTTGCACAGTCAGACTTTTTTTCGCCTCCATGCATATATAGTTCTGTAGTACAACTTTTAACTTTTACAATTTCTGTGTAATTTTACCTAACACCTTAGCTGGTTTGTTGCATTTGAATCTAACTAAGTCTACAAAGGAGAGAGAGAAGAAACTTTTTAGCTAATTGCAATTGGAGATCTTCATTTTGTTACTCTGATGATTATTTTGTATCTATGTATTGTCATTTCCTATATGCCATGGCCTTTCTGCAAGAGGATATCGTGGGATGGTTGCCTCCAACAGAAAGCCGTAGGATACTAGCTCAGGAAGAGCCTTTTACCATCCCATCAGACGCCCCAGGATTTCATCAAATAGTAGCTGCGCTTTGCCACAGCAGATGCATTTGATCACTCTTAAGCTGCAAAAGGAAGAACATAGGCCAGTCATGGAGTGTAAGTGGAAAAACTGTGTTGCCACATAAAGCTATCTGAAGGAAGAACAAATTTTATGCAGATTACTAAAAAGATAGCATAGACTGCATATCTTGTTTAGTATTACATGCATAGAATTAGTTTAATACTAATTATGTCTGGAAAATTCATGGATGTTCATCGGCTTAATCGCAGAGTGAATTTGTGACAGCCACTCCAAGGATTCCAGCCTATATTTCAGAGCTAAGATAAGATGCAGGAAAATAATTGTACTTGTAGGTAATCTGGTTCTCTTTTTTAGCTACAAAAACATCCATATTAAGTATCTGGCACTGTTCTACTTCTGTAGCTATTTTCCCACACAGCTAAACTGGACAGAGAACATACCGGTCTCTGTCAGATATTCCAGACATAAACATTGCTGGTGTAGTTTTGCTTCATCTATATATTTTCACAAGAACAAGTGAACCCTGAGAAACCCCAAGCAAAAAATATGGATGAAATATACTTTTCTGTCTTAAATATAAAGTTTCCTGCAGAGGCAAAGAAAATAATGTATGCATCATGCAGAATCCAGGAATATTTTAAAACTTGTATCTAGGAGAACTTAAATTTTGTTATGTTCTATTAATCATCTGTCACTGGAACACAGGCTAAAAACCGTATATGAGAAAGAATGTGAAAAAGCTAAGTTTTTCTCTTTTAAGGTTTAACAACATTTTATTTTGCATTAATTGTACTATTAAACAAATACTCCTTTTTAAAGAAATACAATGGAAACATCAAGGACTATAATCAGTGAACTTATTTTGAAAATTTTTCTTTGAAACTATGACCAAATAGCCAAGGCAAATGGAATTTACTGGAAGCAGAGAAAAAACTTCATTTAGCCAAGACTGAAATGAAAGTTCTAATATAATGACCAATGGCCACCAAATAAAAAGCAGTAGAAGAATTACACATGTAATTGGTTACATGTGCCATATATTCTCTTTCTGTTGTGGTATGAAAAACAGTTTACTTTATGTCACACAGGAGCGCCACTCCTCTCAATATCCAGTGGTCTGGAGACACTGCTGACCTTAAATAGATGACTGTAATATAGTTCAGATCTGTCCTCTTGGGCTTCTTGTAAAGAGGACAAACATAGAGCTTGGGATCCTTAGGACTGGTTGTATTAACAGCATATATATGCACCACAGGCAGCTGTACAAAAAGAATCTTTGGTGTAGATTCAATGAGTTTGCTATTTCGTCTGTCCCAGCCTGCACCTTCCAAGTATAGCCCATAGATATATACTCCTTCCTGTGTGGAGAATAAGCAGATACATCACACAAAATAAAGCATCTGTTTTGTAAAATGAGTAACTGGCTAAACCATTAAAAGGAATATATGTTTTACAGTAAAAAATATCTGACATTGAATCTTTTTAAACTATTTAAACTATAATATCATCCTTTTTCAGAAGATAACGCTACTGAAATCAATGGCAATAAAAGTGTTTAATAAAGCCCATATATTACACAATTTCATCTAAAGTTTACTATAAACTCCAAAAATCAAGAGGTGGTACAATGAAATGGTTCTTTTAATAAAATATTTTTGCAACTGCAAAATAAAAAAATTAAAATCTTATTGTTATTTATCTTCTATGCTGAACAAAACCAGTGAGGTGAAGACAGTAACTTTTTCCTCTAGCAATCCAAGATGACTGAATGATACACAATATAAATTAAATACCAAAATTACTAGTGAAACATCTTTGCATGTCATACATACAGAAGGAGGTGCTGTAATTTCTTCTTTGTTTTGCTTTAGCACTTCGTTATGTATTGTAACTGTATCTAAAGCCCAGCCTTTATGTGCTCGAGTTGCTTCTTGTCTCATTGCTGTCAGGAATCCTTGAGAAAATAAGCCAGAAATTTAGTATATATCTCACATGACAGAAAAAAAAAAAATAAACCCTTGCTCTGTTATCTGCATGGTTCTGCACTGGATGTTATAGACAGATATTCAGAGTCCTATTGAAAATGAGCACCTTGACTAATGACAGCAAACTTTGCTTTGGGGCTAAAACAGAAACAAATGACAAAAGTGGCACAGAATGCATTACACCGAGAAAAATATTTTTAAATGGCACATAAAATAATATACTTTTTTAAAATATACTATGATTCTATGAATTATTCAGTTAACAAATGTTTTCCCAGGATACTGATTTACAAATTATCATGAGTTAATCAACTATAGGATCCACGGTAGATTTGTATTTCAAGAAGGAATTTGAAGGCAGACAAGATATCAATTATGTGAGCTGATATTTATGTAAAGGCAACTTAGAAAAAAGGCAAATTTTATTTCAAGTGAAAGAAGTACAAAAACAAAATAAATTTCACCAATGGAAAACAGAAAAGGTGTGTCTGAATGTGCTAATAAAAATAACTATATGAGTGTGGGGAATCTAGACAAGGCAGTGCCTACAAAGAATGAAAAATTTATGTTTTGTTAGTGAAGAAAAGGGAGTCCTAGACAGAAATGATGGTGGAGGATGACACAATCAAGCAGTAGCTTTGGTGATTTTTATGAGCACTGTTTTGAACAGACTTTACAGAGGTTTGCCATAAAAAATGGTTTGAGATGTAAAGAGCTGAATAGTATAAGCACAGGATGACAAATAACTGGGCAGCAAAGAGGTTTGGATGTGTCATAAGGAAAAAGCTGCAAAAATGAAACACTTGTAGCAAACACTTGGTTGTTTTTGTATAAGTGTCTCAGAAGATGACAAAGCAGTCGTCAAAAAACCAATGGCTGCTATTTTATGATACCAGATGAAGAACTACTTGGAGTTGTCAGAAAGAGATTAAGGTGAAGAGAGAAAAGTTAACAGTAAAGAACTGTATACTTTAGAGTGATTACTGTAAAGACTTAAAGATGAAATAGCACCAGTTCCTTCTTGATAAGGCATAATGGAAAAGACGACTGGCGTTTTGTGCACTGTCAAGTATCTACAAGGAGGTGAAGTCACTGACAGAAATACTGACAAGCCAGAGGGAAATCATGATAGTACATGGGCACACAGTAGAAGACAGCATTTCAAGATTTAAGAAGTGGTTTAATATGCTAATTAGGACAAAGCCAATTAGAAGCTAAGATATTTGTCACAGTTAAAATATTCATATGCGCTGTAAATACAATTCATGTAATACTTGAAATGAACGTGTATCCATTTCTCAAATACCATACATTCTGGTAAAAATAAAACAATGTGATCTAGGTGTTTAAATTTTGCTAAAAATAATTATATTCTCTAATATGTATTTGTTTTTTCATAAGCATGTTAATTCCAAGTGCCATGTCTACCGAATGGAATATTGCACCACCTCTAACATACATTCTCCCTTAATAATGATAATTTATAGGAGACAAACACTGATAATTGCTAAAAAAATCACAAGAGGTTTAAATACAATTATTGGTGTTACTTTATAATACTACAAATAGATTTTTCCACTAAACTGATAAAATACATTCCCCATGTTTTAACATTATGATGTATTTGCCAATGCTATGTTGATTTAGAGCTTGATTCACCAATGCAATCAGTCTAGATTTTCCTGCAATGGCAGCACACGGCAGTCCAATTTCTGATTTGCCTCACAGTAGTCAATTTTTGAACTTTACTGCACGATTTGATTTACTCAGAACTTCCTGGTGAGCAGTATTATGAATACAGAAAATATACTTACCTCATCCCTAGCCATAGCACACCTTTTGTGCTGGGCAGACTTTTTTCTCCATCTACAGGACTATTTTTTTGGAACACAGAGGTTGAAGCAACCATCAAGTTCAAGACCATCTGTGTCTCAGGTTTGTTTGCTATTAAGTTTTTGCTATTTGCGAAATATTTTCTTTGGTCAAAAGAATCTGGTCCATTATCTTCTTTTGCACCTCCGTGTGTACTGCTCTTGCATCACCAGAGATCGGTGTGCTTACCAGCTGTGCCATTTATGATACAAATGGAATGATGTTTTGACTGGCATCTCAATACTACCTTTTAATGATAATTTGGATGTGCTCCAGGCACCTCAACTGTTTCTGAGAGTGACTCCAAAAAGGACTTGGATATTAGTACTTTTTACAGTCCTGGTCATAGAAAGGCCAGTAAGAATAGAAGCATCATAAAGTGAAGGTAACTCATAAAATACTCAAGTGTTTCAGAAGTTAATCCTAATGAAAAAAGCCACCTCATAGCTGTCACATGGGAGAAGTTTCTCACAAGAATTTTGTATGGACAGTTGTGTAGGCTAAGTGAGATTCTTCCACAAACATACATCTAATAAGGTGACAGGTTTTGCTACTCATGATGATGTTTACAATTTGTTTTTCTTCCTCTTTCCGATAAAATGATAAATATATCAAGCTATAACAGATAATGATAGATAACATTTACTTGTACTTTGCAGTATATCTTTGATTAATTTGGACAAACTTCATTAAATAATGTGTGAAAGGGAAACATTGTGAAAACTACAGTTTGATGATTTTCTGTCAAAGATAGGTAACTGTTATAAATTCTGTTATAATTAAATGTTCATCACATCATAGAACAGGCCAGGTTGGAAAAGACCTTGAAAGATCACCTGGTCCAGCCTTTCACTGCAAAAAGAGCTTAGATAAGATTATCTAGTACCCTGTTCAATTTCATCTTGAAAACCTCCAGAAATGGGGGCTCTACTGTGTCCCTGCGGAGGTTGTTCCAGGGAATCATTGTTCTTATTGTAAAAAAATTCTTTCTGTTGCTACCATACAGCATATAAATACCATATTGCTCTAGATTAAAGCCCTTCCATATGCACAATTTACAGTTTGGTACAAGTTAAACATTTTGAAAGCACAGAAAAAGCATATTTTCTTTAAAAGCGGTGTCATTATCATTAAGTATATTTTCTTTAGAAGCTGTATCATATCATGCTACAATATGTCAACAAGATAAAGCATTTTATTTGTTAACTACATGTTTTCCTTCTTTTAATATAAAAAATGTGTTTATAGGTCAGACTAAAAGACCATCTGTACAAGCATCCTGTCTCTGACACTAGACAAAGGCAGATGCTTAGTGAAATAATATTACAACAAGCAAAATGGCACATAAATCCTTTCCCTTCTATGTTCTTCCATATTCTGGCAATCTGGAGTTTAGGGACCTCCCAGCTCGAAGGTTAAGTTTGGACAATCATGTTTATTGCTACCATTGGACCTGTTTCCCATGACTTTATCTGATCTCTTTTTTCAATCCACTTATCATCTTGGCTTCTATGACATATTCTGACAGTGATGAAAACATTTTTTCTAGGTGTAATATTAAATTAGATATGTAGTAAAAGCCGTTGAATTAGGATTAAATACATTATTACTCAAGTCCTTTCAGTACCCTTACCTTGTGGATTAAAGAATCCGGTTATCCAAAACGCATTTGGTCTTCCTTCATATATCCAAGTAGAGAATTGATTATTTCTTTCCAAAAGTTCAGTAAACCAGAAGCCAAGTGTTGAAGAATCCCAAGATGCTCTTCTCCAAACTTGAGGAATTCGAGCATCATAGATATTATCAAGTGCATCTCTCAAATTCTGAAGGAATGAAATTATAGTATATGAACTAAAGCAATCAAGGTAATAGTTTAAAATAGACTATTCCATATGTAGTAAATATGCTTTTACTTGCCTCACTCATAACAATAGTTCCTTCTATGGCTAATTTAAGATCATTCAAACTGTTGCGGAGTATTGTGATCACCTTTTGCATTCGGTCAATTTCTTGCCGAAGAAAAATATTCATAGAGTTCAGTTGTCCCATTTTAATGAAACGAGCTTTTACCTAAAATATAGGAGTGCAGAACAAGAAATTTAGTTAAACCTGAAATGTTGAAATATTATTGCCATATATGACATCTTAACTTGCTTGTGTTCAGAAAAGTAATAAGACTTGTACTTCACATTATTTAACTAACACTTATCCCCTTAAAACTGTTTTTATTTTTATTCTTTTGTCTGAACTACCCAATTATTCGTGGTTTTGCTAGAATCGGACTTCACCTAGAAGGCCGAGGAGACTGCTGTCACAAAAAGTCAAGACTGGTTTTATTTTTCTGTGTTTTCACATGCAGCTTTGGAAGCCCAAGCACAGTCTCCACAACATATCTCGATGATCAATTGTTAGATGTCTTGATTTTAAATAAAAGAGCCTCGTATCGATTCATGCTGATAGCGATAAAGATGTTGGTTCCTTGCTTGAATCTGCTACTAGGTACATAATCTTTCTTTACAGTTCAGGGTTTTTTGGAATGTCTTATATGAAAACTCAGCAGAAAGAACAAGAAGAAAACAACTAAGATTAGCTTGCCTCATGGGGTATATAATCTGGAGGAAGTTTCTCTAGCATGTCTTCAGCTAAACGATAAACAATTGCTTCACGAGTTTCTCCAGCTCCTGCGCCACTTTCTTTAGGCTGAATGTTGGTAATAGTATCTAGAACATCAGCTGCTGTATTACTTTGGTATCTGAGAGGATAAGAAATGTGTTATAAATTACACAGGACTTTTTAATAGTTAAAAGTATACTTTGTAGAACACGCAACTTGAAAGTTGAGAAAATAAACAAACATACTGCATCACTGGGTTAAATCAAAACTCCCAAAATAAATTGTTTTCCTTTGCGTCCTGCATTAAGCTGAACA
>VYZM01019794.1:223885-234080 GCA_013398915.1 Dromas ardeola | reverse complement strand
TAGAATAGAATAGAATAGTATAGTTCTAGTGGGAAGGGACCTAGAACAATCATTTAGTTCAACTACGTGACTAATTCAGGGCTGACCAAATGTTAAAGCATGTTATTAAGGGCATTGTCCAAATGCCTCTCAAACACTGACAGGCTTGAGACATCCGCCACTTGTCTCTAGGAAGCCTGTTCCAGTGTTTGACCACCCTCTCAGTAAAGAAATGTTTCCTAATATCTAGTGTGAACCTCCCTTGATGCGGCTTTGAACCACTCCCATGCGTCTTATCACTGGATACCAGGGAGAAGGGCTCAGCACCTCCCTCTCCACTTCCTCTCCTCAGAAAGCTGTAGAGAGCAATGAGGTCACCCCTCAGCCTTCTTTTCTCCAAACTAGACAAGCCCAGAGTCCTCAGCTGTTCCTCATAGGACATGCCTTCTTCCTTCTGCTGTCTTCATGTTTTCCTCTTGAGCACTCTGCCTTAAAAAGATGACAAATCAAGCTGATCTACCAAGCCCTTGACTCAGGCTAACCCAGGTGAGGTCCTCCAATGGCCCTCATTTCTTTTCCTTGATGATGATAGGGTTAGGATTGTATTCACTTAATGTAATATATTTGCAGTCCAAATGGCTATCTTTCCCTTAGGGTCCCTCCATAATTAACGTGACAAACTAGCCCTAGCTACAGCACAACCTGTACAACCTATTTTGCACATCAGTAAACATGTCTGAAAGCGCCTATTTCTCTGCACTGAGAGTTTAAAGTCTACACAACTGATGTGACTATCTGCCAAAGCCTGAGATTTACCTCTTTCTTATGTCCCTGCTTCTAGGTTGCCTAATTCAGCTGCCCTTAATGCTTGGTGGACAGCCAGGAACATCCAGAGTGAAGAACATGTAGACATCCCTTGAGGCCATATCAAAGAGATGCTCTGTTGGCTCCACATGGGACAGAGTTACTCACCAGTTAGACTGCGCATATGTGCCAGAGTTCAAATTAGAATGAGCAGGAAAGGCCAGGTAACCACAGCTCCATCTTTGTTTTTTCTAATTGTCCGGCCATTCCTGTTTCTGTAGCATTGTAAAGGACAGTGCCTAACTTAGGTGAGCCATTTCCTATCAGTACCTGTGTTATTCAGCTGGTTAAATAGTAGATGTGGTTTTTAGTCTTTTTTATTAATATATGTCCTTGTTGTCAGACCTGGTTTTTTTTCTGCTTTCCTTTGTTTCCTGTAGTTACGCTTGGTAGACTATCTTAAAACAAAGCTGTACAGTGTCATTATTTTCTTTAATTAAAATTTTTGAGAGCTGGGTAAGATAAAGCTCAGCAGTGAAAGTGAGGGTGAGTGTAGAACAGAGACCAGTCATATTCTCCAAATAGAATAAAAGTCGCTCTGTGCAAAAAAGATGAGAAATCTACCCATGAACAAGTGATACAATCTTCACTTCTATTTCCCCACCTAGTGCTGAGGAAACTTGCTGTTTCCTGTAGACTGCATTAACCTCCTTACTCATTTTCCCTACCAGCCTCCACAAAAGCTCAGGTTAACACCAAGACAGCCTCGCTTACCAGCATCCAACACCAGCTCTAGGAGGGGCCTCAAAGACAGCATCAACAGCTCTGCTACTGTCTGCAGTTAGGGCCAAGTTGATCCCTCAGAGGATGCTGCCCATTTCCCTTTCCCTGGACCACGTGGGTCTCCAGCCACTCTTCCTGTTCCCACTATTTCCACAAGTCTCGTAGAAACTGTTTCATGTCCTACAGAGGAATCGCTCTCTCCACCTGGCAAACTGCTGGAGGCTTTCACACAGGGGCTGGGGTTATCGGACTCAGCGTGTCTGCACAGAAGAAAAGTTCATGTTATTTCTTTTAGGCCTGGAACCACAGGATAAGGTGCAGTTTGCTACACCCAAGCTATCAAAGCATCCTCCCTCCAAGGCCATGCCTTGCTACTTTTTAACCTTCAGGCCACAATTTCTTCTCAGAAACCTTCCTTCCCAGAGAGTCCATGAGAAGGAGTTGTGAATGAGCTAAGTGCCAATAGCTGGCAGCCCTGCAAGTTGTCAAGATCCTGGTGCAAGATCTGAAGACCTCTTCAGTTATAACACAGGGGAGGTTAGCTGGATGCAGGAGGGGGCTGTTAAGCCTGAGGAAGAGAGGGAGGGAGAGGCATTGCTGGTGACTGCAAGCTTGAGGTCAACCTCTTGTACACTGCCCTGGAGTGGGATGTTACCCATCCAGATGCAGCCTGCTTTACCCCAGCACCTCATCAGCAATGTGAAAACAGTTTAACAGTGTATTTTCTGAGTACACGCCTTTGCCTACAGTGTGAATTAGGCTTTGCACTGGTGCACACCAGCTGAAAACTCAGAATTCCTGATACGAAAGGAAGAAAATGCTCTAATTTATATGATCAGCCAAAAGCTGTTAAAGAGTGTAGTAACAGTTCAGTCAAGGAAACAAAAATTAACCAATTAAACAATGCAGCCTCAGCATGTCTGAGAAGATTCGTGAAGACTTCATAAGAGAAGGAGGGCAATTCAGCAGCTTACATATAGCTTCCCATAATTTAAAAAGGGATGCATGTAAACAATTAATCCTAGATATTCTTCAAGAACCCTTCTGGACCATAAAAAAAAGGCCAAAGGTATCAATTGAACTATTAAACCATATAACTTGCTAACTGACTTGAATTTTCATTCTTCCCCACACCGTACAGTAACAAAGCAGAGCTCTGAGCAGCACAAAGGTTTCGAGAGCACCTCAGTCTCTGCACGCTCCCTCTCAGCCATGCTGCCTTTTGAAAAGGCAGCAGTGGAGCAGCAACGAAGAAGAACCATGCAAGCTTCATCGATGTATGGCAAACCATGATGCCTATGTCCTCCATGTCAAATCACTGGAGTGAGCTACTGATGTGAATACATTTTAAATTTTTCCCCACAGTAGCAAGAAAATATCTCTACCATAAGAAAGCTTGAAGTTTTATATAGTAGTGAGGCAAAGGACAAGTACACTTCTATGGGGGAGATAGAAGTAGGGTTATGTAGGTGTGAGTGAAGATCTTCCTCTCATTTTCTTTCCAGTCCCTACTCCCCCACCCGACTAAAACTGGTATTTCAGTAGGGAAGCGTTAAAAATTCCAAAAGCACTCTAACAGTTTTGCATAAATTTTGCTGAGAACACCAGCTTTTAGCTTCTTGCCCATGGCAAACTTAAATAGGCATGGTGGCAAAAAAAATAACACACTGTAAAAGCAATTTTAAATTAAATGGGTGCCTTAATTTAGCTGATTGGATTGGCAGAAAAGATTTTCCATTAGAAATCACTGATTTCCACTTTTGAAAATCAGCAAAATTAAATTATTACCTAGGAAGCTCATGTGAAACATTCACACACAAAACAGAGCCGCCCTCCACAACTTCATGAGCTTGTGTAATAGCCCAGAACACAAGTGCATTACCCCTGCTGTACACAGCAGCGGAAAAGCTGAATTGCCGCCAGAAATGGCTGTCAATCCCCAGAAGGATTCTGAGTAAGAAAAGAGCTGTTAAGAAGTGAACAAGGAGAAGTGTCTCATGCTGTATCATTTCTTAGCATCCTGAACAGCAACAATGAAACATCACATACAGGGGGATGTTCAGATGCACAAAAATTGATTCTAGCTATCATCGTCCAAAGATGTGACTGTCAGCTCACGATAAGTCTCTGCTGTATTGCCTCTTGTTTGGGAGACTTCATCCTTCCTACCTTCCATTTTATTTTGCTTTACTTTATTTGCTGTTTTTGTGATTCTATCATTTCCACTCAATTTTCAGTTTCTTTCCTTGCTGGGGATGGCGACAGGTTTGCTTTTTGTCCTTCTGTTCTCTGTCTTTTCAGTATGGTCCCTCTGAGCTGCTGCATTTGTCTCTTCATTTTACTGAGTGATATTAGCTTCAGTTGTTGCTTTGCTTCTTTTATTGCATAATCCGGTTTCTGACTGAGCAGCATCTATCTGT
Organism: Dromas ardeola; assembly: GCA_013398915.1. NCBI lineage: Eukaryota > Metazoa > Chordata > Aves > Charadriiformes > Dromadidae > Dromas > Dromas ardeola. Next base: position 230,094 of record VYZM01019794.1, on the reverse strand, counting down.
CCTTTGCTGAAAGAAGTTTCTGTTTCACTTGTTCTCTGAAGAAATGTCTCTGAATTCTCTGCAATCACTAGTAGATATTCTTTCAACTACTTAAGATGCTGCTTATCGGGACATATTTTCTCAGGCAACAATAACCCAGTCTGGTTCTCCTTGTGTGCTTTTTTTCTAGCTTCTGCTTTGTCTCAGCAAGTATCAGATGTCCTGTACATACAAAAAAATTTTATTTCTTTGTTGGGGTTGAAACACTTAGATTTGCATGACGATCAGTTTATTCAACTAAGGTCTCTTTTTTGTGTAAATGGTCAAAAGTCCTCTTAAATTTTTAATCCCCATTGAGTGCAATAGCTCCAGCTTAGAAAAAAAAGCTAAAAAATAACCCATTTAACAAACAACTCTTTAATAAACCTTAACAAATTTCTCCCTAAACATAACTAGAGAGGACTAAGAGAAAGAGCAGGAGGAAGCAAATTGCCCCCACTTCTCTTTTTAGGAGGCTGTCGAATTTCACTGCTTTAATGATATTAAACTTGCATTTTCAGACTAAATTACACCTGGGTGAAGAGTAGCATTCCTTGCCAGGACAAAATTACTATTGATTTATTGACTGTTTATTATAATGGTTATGTGTGGATTCTTCTGATAGATCTCACTTTCTGATGAGTTTCAATAAATAAAACAACCTGATCCTATTGCAAATACTAATTTCATACTATCTTAGTTATTCAGTTCTTCTGTGAGAACCAGTGGAGTAAAACATTTAAAATACCCAGGTGCACAAATGATTAAGCTGTATAATGAGATCTCTAAAAGAACAGAATAAGATATCAAACTAGAAAGGAGGCCAAGGGATTAAAATAACTCAAAGCCTAGACGCATTATAAGAATATCCAGTCTCTGGTTACCGGTTACACTGATTACAATATATAGCATTTAAAAAAAAAAAAAAAAAAGAAATAAAGCTGGGATACAGATTTCATCTTTAAGTGTATGCATTAGATGGGATAGGAATAAGAAAGTTCTCCTGTAGAAGGTGAACCCGTATTTGTCTCCAGGGCTTTCTTCCTTCTCCCTTTGATACATACAATCTCGACCTCTAAAGCCAAGGGCTGAGGGACCTCTGGAACTTAGCCTCTCTCTTTTAGCAGATGTAGTTTATGCATTAAACAGAAAGATTTGCAGGAGGAAGGTCTCAACATCCCCCAGGAAACAGGGGAACAATGACTTTTCAAACCACATGGCAAACCAAAAATGTCAAGAGTCCCTCAGAAGTGCTAACAGGATAGGAACATGAAGTGTGAAGGAACGATACACAAAGTGGCATAAAGGAGGACACATTTGATCCCAAAATGGCTGGAAGACTAACATTCAAGCAGACTGCTATGCTGACAGTTTTGTAAAAGACTTTGATGAGGTGACAGTTTGCCTGACTGAAATGCTGAAGCTAAGCAATGTAAGTATTTTCTTCTGCTAAGCAGCTGCAGTTTGTGCCCATATAGATTAGTCTTTGCCATGTGGACTAGAGGTTGCCACATAGTATAGGGGGGAGGCAGGGCATGATTCTCATTTTACTAAGCACTGTTTATCTTCAGTCTACACAGCCTTGCATTCTTCGTTGAATTTTTCTTCATATTTGGGGCTGATATAAAAGTGTCTATCCATGAACGTACATGTTTCTATAGCATTTAAAAATTGAATTTAGTTGCAGGTTCAAATAATGACTGCTCTCTGTAACAAGTAATACCTAAAAATGTCTGCTCTGACTGGACAAGTTAGAGTATATTCAATGAAAAAATACCTACACAATAGAGGCTTATTCTCCTGGGATAAGTGAGACTGTTATTTACATTGAATAACAACTTACACTGAGCCGTCAGCTAGGCAGCTTGTGAATTAAATTTAACGTACAATAAATAGCTAGAAAGTAATCTGAAAAAAAAAAAATTAAAATTAAATTACATTAAATATGAAAAAAGATAAAAACTGTCACACTGGTCAAATATCTTCTCTTGGAGGAGGGAAACCAGTCATTCTGCTATTGCTGTCAAGACATTTCAAACACTGTTCATTGCCTGCAGATGCTGGTTTGAGGCTCCTCAGAAAGTACTGCGTTTTTAAGAGAAACCAAAAGCAATGTATATAATGGGCTTGTGTCAAAGGAAGACATTGATTTTAATTGCATTTCAAAGTGTTTCATTATTCCAGATGAATGCTTGTCACAAGCAGAGAGATCCAAAGTTCAAAATAACATTGTTTTAAAAAAATCAATCTGTGTAAAAAACTTTTAATTACTTACAGGTTGAGTTTGGTGGACTTTAGTTTTGTTTTTTGTTTTACCTTTTAAATTGTTATTATTTTTCCAGGCATAGTCCATTAATTCACTCAGAAACTGGGAACTTGCATCCTTGGCTCACAGAGTAGTTCCACCTTTTCTTCTAAGCAGTGTTTTGACTATGTTCCACTTTTTTGCAATTCCACATTTTCTTACAGCTCGATTTTAACTTTGCTTTGTACTATGAGGAATTACTTCTGCCCTTCACTAGTCTAATGACATTTCAAAGCACCAGAGATGGGATTTTCAAAAGTGTTCAGTGACAGATTAGCTCTACCCCCAAGCAAAGGCAGTAAGAGTTTTACAACTGATTTCTTGGGAGCAAAATTAGGCTGACAAAATTAGGAATATCCTGCCAGCCTGATGGTTTTGCTTGTTTATAGCAATACTGCTTTCACATATAATTTTTTTTTTTCATACATACGAATCCTACAAAAATAAGGTGAGGCACCTTATTGTGAGACCCCCCCACAACTGGGGCAGATACAAACTATAAATGCAATGACAGAGTCTCAAGTTTTGACCACGTTGCATCCTTTAGTCAAGAAAAAACAAAGGTTAAAAGCACTATTTACACACACTAACAGTTGTATCCCATTAAGAAAGGGAAGGTTTGTTTTTTTTCCTTTTTAAAGGGGAAAAGCTGTACTTTTCAGTAACTAAAGCTTATACTTCTTGCTATTGTATCATAAATCCTTAACCAAAAATTAAAAAAAAAATCCTCTTTTTAACACATTTCCCATTGCTCTTAAACTGATGGTTATGTTCTTAATATCATCAAACGGGCTTGTACAGCGTGACTGGCAAAGAAAACCAGAAATAATATTAGTAGGTGATTATCACCAGGGGTTGTATGGTTGTTTTTGTACTGTTGGACGTTTTTAAAAACACTGTGCCGAAAAGGTCACAAAACACGCCATCTTTCTCAAGCTTTGTCCATTGTTTAAGCTTCCTCTTGATGTGACGTGGTCTGGTGTTCATTAAAAGCAAGTCCTTCTGAATCTCCCTTGACAAATCTGCCATCTCATCTCCTCCCCTTCTTCGAAAGCAAATGATCACCGCCAAGACACTGAGCTGTTGCAGACAGTCTTTTAAAGACCAAAGCTGGAGAACCTTCTTCGGTTATAGATACTGATATATGGTCCTTGTATGTGGTGCTGGGGTATAATGAACTGTAAGAAGGTCCACAAACATTTAGTTCATCCCTACCATGGGAAGGTTTAACTGCCACTCTCTTTCTCCACTCCATTAAAAATGTTTACAAAGAAGAGGTCATATAAAAAGCTATGAAGACAAAGAGAAAAAGAGAACCAAGACTATGTTCATTTCCGTGCTGGGAATGTGTGTCAGCCTTTTTGCCTAGGCTATTTGCCTTCATTGGTATTGATAAAGATTTTCCCCTTCTTAATGGAGTTTGCAGCAATGATATCACTCAGACATCTCATGAGCATACAGAAGCCTTAAAAACACTTCATTAACTGCATGATATTTGGGCCAATTAACAAGGCAGCTCTCTGAGTTTCATCCTTCTCTAATTGAATGCTACTGCTCTGTCTCAAGGGTTGTAAAGCCTCTGGGACTGCAAGTACAATAATTATTAGCATTCAGTTTTGATTCATTGAACTCAAAGGATGGAATGTAACATTGACTGAGGCTTAAACAAATGCTGAAAAAAGTCGGTTCATTCCATGTTGTCACTATCTTCAGAGGACACTGGGGAGTAATCTGCCCGTGTATAAACACTCAACACTGTCGGCAGGAATATCACACGCGTCTGAAGATCTTTGTTGCATAACAGATTTTGACAGGATGGCATGATAAAGCCTGGGGCATTGTTTTTCTTTGTTTAGAAATTCTTCCCTTTCCTCTGCCAATAATTATCTACATTCCGCCACAAGGGCCTTCTGCCTTGAAAGATAAACAGATAGATAAACTTCATAACTATTACTTTAACAAATAGTGAAAGCTGTAATTGAGAATGAGAATTGAGTTCTACACAGGAACAAGTAAATACATACACGTAGGCTCAGTTTCACAAAAAAAAAAAAGTTCATGTTCAGCTGCGATCTCAGACTAAAAGGTGGTTTATTTCTTTTTCTACTTCAGTAAACTAGGTCAGCTATTTTGGCATTACATGTTTTGGTATTGCAAAAGTGTATCATTTTGCAGCACTCTGGTTCAAGTGGCTGATATTAAGACTTCACAGGAAATTTGGTTTATTGCATTCAGTGAAAAAGATAAACTACCCAGGACACAAATCAGGCCAAACTTTTTGTACTTCAGATATCTAAAGACAGGTATTATGCGCAGCAGAACCTCTTCTATTTCTGCAGAGGTCCCTTCTGAGGATGTTTTGTAACTAGATTGATTAACTTCCAGCATAGGGGTTAGAGTTGTTAAAATCCAGCTCACTTGTCTATGAGCAGCACTAGCTTGTCCAATAACTTGGCACAAGTTATTACTTTTTTGCTAAAAATAATGATATTTGCCATTGCACTGGAGAAAAAGGTATGAAAAGAGGTGATTCTAAGAGTCCACACAGTGCCTCCATGGGAGCAGAAACTTCTATGAGACTGCTCCTCTTCAAAATAGTTGTCCTTGGAGCATTCAGCCTATTGGAAGGAAGGAAGGGTCTAACAGTTGGAGGATGAGGGTCAAATAAATTAGGGCAAAAAAATTATCCTATTTCTACTTATGAATTTTCTGTATTTCTAAAGAGAACTGAAAAATATGTCAGTCTTTGTTTTGGGACTAGTGTAATCAGAAGAGCTTATAAGAAGAAGGAAAGCTATTATAGACACCAGTCATATCTGATCTATACTTTTAAACTATGTAACTTTAAGTACTGCCAAATATGTAATATTATATTGCATGTTAACAGTCTAAAACTACATTTTTTCATACCTCCATCCCTGAGTTTAAAAAATTTAGAGGAGAAGCAGTAACCATCAAAAAATAATTTAAAAAAAAGGAAGTTAAAACAATTGGTACTTTCCTTCATAGCTTTAATCTAAAGAATATGAAGCAATGAAGATCATAGTATAAGTGAGTATGAACTGATAGTCACTATCAGGAAAGATAATGTGGATAACTGTAATAGACAATAAAAATGAAGTGCTAAAGGGAAAATCACAATATCAGTTTAAAAAAAATGAACTGAAAAAATGAACTGAGCTAGGTTTAAGAATGCATTAAAGCATCTTAGCTACTTCAGTTTTCCCAGGAGTGAGACAAAAATCCCATTCATGTAGATAGTTTTCAGAAAAAAATTACCTACCATGGTTTTGGCTGATCTATTTGTATATATATACCTGATCTGTCAGCTTACAGTGTACCTTGTTTTATGTTCACTTGGATGAAGACTCAAGGCATTTTTAAAACTTTATTTGATATACCATATGGCTAAATACACTTAGACTGAAAAGAGGTTCTTTAACAGCTTTATCACATCAGAAAAGAGTGCACCTCCCTCTGTGCTGCAGGGTGTACCAGATACGTAATGACAATCATTTTGATTTAAGTATTTAGACAAAATGTCAAAAGGATGCCATGCTGTAGACACAAGGAGAGAAAAATAACAGCTCGGTGCTTAAATATATGGCTCCTTGTATTCATGGGAGATGTGAGACACAGATTAGAGCTCCCTCCTTCAAAGGAAACCTGAATTTGACATATCAGATAAAGTCACTGTCCTATCTTGCTTATTATCTTTTCTTGGGCAGCAGCCAATATTTAATGTTCAGAATAATATAGGGGAAAAATCTTCCTGCTCTGCACAAGCAATTTACTTATATTATAAGCTATAAAGTTTAATTACATTGCATTACTTTCTTAGCTTGTGCGGTTCGATGACAATGATCCTTTTCTTCCTCTGTTTAAA
>VYZM01019794.1:108885-221385 GCA_013398915.1 Dromas ardeola | reverse complement strand
TCAGTGTAATAGGCAGAATGCACACAGGGTACTTTCCTTATTGATTGTAAAGAATTAGAATATTAATTAGAGTTTGGATGTATACACGCAACTAAATCATAAAATTATCTCCAGAAAAATACAACTCCTTAGCTGTCACAATCCATCTAATATGTCAAAAAGCGATTACTCCCTACAGCTTTCCAAAAGCACTTTATCTTTCTTTGAAGATGGCATCAGAAAAGATCCAGCAGCTTTAATGGTCTAGCAGTGAGTTTCTGGCACCTCTGGGTCAAAAGCTCTGTAGGACACAATGCACAAGCATTCTCAATGTGATTTCAACATGCGGTCAAGTGATTGCATGTTGAAATATCTTTGTAAAACTATGTGGTCACTCAAATATAAATCAGAACAGGGATTGCTGAGTTTTATTACAGCGTGTCGGGATGACTATGGGAAGCAAGCTTATAGTCTGCTACCTTTTTGAAAGTGCTGGCGACTTTTCCCTCCCTGTTGCAATTCGGCAGTATGTATTGAGCTGTACCACAACCAAAGCGATGCTTTCTGTGTCAAGTATACTAAGAGTTAATTCAACTACATGGCTTTCTTTCGAGAAGAATGCACTCAAACGTATCTGTGTAATGAAGATTTTTATATTATACAATGCCACAGAGCTATCTCCTTTATAACAATGAGCTATCAAAAATAAATCTCTCATCTCTGTTATTTAATTCAAGCTGAGAGGGAGAATGAAGACGAGATAGGGAAGAACAGTAGCTGTAGAAATGAAATCAGTTTGGTACTGCTGAAAAATCATTAAAGGGAGCAATACGGAATAAATTAATTGTGGTATAGCTGATATCCTGGCAGGTTTGGGCACTTACCTGGAGCCTGCAGAGACCACTACAGGACTATGGGAGTAGTATATTATATCCAAGGCCTTTGTACTTCATTTTGTTGTCAGTCTAAGCAGCCAAGAGCAGGAATACATGTTTCAGGAAATTAAATATGACATATTCTAGTGTCAAAGCCTAGAGTATAAACTATCATTCCTACTTTAGCTGCTCAGAGTGCTCAGAAAGGAAAGTTCACAATTCTTTGTTGCAGAATTACTTGTTGGGATTTTTTCCATGTGAAAGTATATCGTTTAATTCTCAATTGCATAGTATTTAGCTGCTAGTTATTTGCTGAAGTGGTACAGAAAATATTCAAAACATAGGGATTCCGAGGGTGTGGTAGAGCTCACATTAGGTTTACTTATCTTCTTTGCTCCCAGACAGAGACAATACAACAGGAAATTGTGGGAACTGTATAATAGCCAGTGTTTCTTTCCCAGGATCTGAAACTTTTACCTTTTGGAATATCTTTATTTTTATTCATTTGCAGAGATAGGAGATTGTTCCTTTTTCTATATGACTGTGGATATGGTGTGAACAGGGAAAAAGACTTCAAATAAATCATTTCCAATAAACAATTCAAGAATGCCTATAAGCATAACAATTTCCTGTCATAATAGGAAATTATTCATATAATTCCTATTATTCCTATAATAATTTCCTAAGAAAGCAGAATATTTCTGTATATCCTTAACTTTAAGCACAGAGAAACCTCATTTGAAGCCACCATAATGGAATCAGTCTTAGTCCACCATAAAAAGCAAAAATCCCTACACAAATAAAGAAATAGAAAAAAACCCACTTTTGAATCCTAATCCTTCTTTCTGTTGTCATTAGACTCTTTGAAAACAGAAATGAGAAAGAAAATTAAAAGAATTGTAGAAATTACCTTTTATATATTCTTTGTTAATAGTATTGTGGTAGATTGGAGTGGGATTGGATTGTTGTCTGAGATTTTTGAAGGAATACAAAAAACCATAATCTCTACCATGCAGTAGATTTGAATGAAAAAGCTACTTTTATTAATAATAAATAAAAATATATAATTGTGGCCATTTCCATAAGGTCCCCAGCATTTTCTAATATCTCAGTATGGGTACAGTGAAGGAAAACTGCAAGAATCAAAGTGTATTCTTAACAGATTTATTGTTGGCAGAATAGTCCTTTCTGAAGAGAAAACAAACAAATACATTTGCAGGCATGCACCGTATTCCCCAGCTCCAGGTAGCTTGTTTACCTCCCCAAAACAACAGTTCAATAACTGGATATTTTTTGGTTCTTATGACAGAGAATTACAAGTCTGCATGTTACAGGTCAAATCCTACCCTCCGAGGTTTGAATACTCAGAACATGCCAGTGCTTTGCTAGCTTTCTACATCTATTCAGAAAAAACAAAATTTCACCAAAGTTTCCAGCCAAAGACCAGGCTTGGATGACTCATGTCCTTCAGCAGCCCTTAGGATCAAACAACAGGCCAGATTCATCAAAGCATTTGGAAATACACTTAAACGTGTCTTTGACTGCACACTTAAATGTTCTGCCGTGTAGGGATCAGCTGTTCCACCAATCTGCGCAGGGATGTTTCTGACAAAGTCCGCAATGCAAAGCAGAGCACTGATCTTTGGAAAGCTTTCTTTGGAAGCCTCTGTGAATTTTAACCAGAGACGAGCTGGAGGAAGTGTCACTTACTGCAAAGCAACACAGAGAAATTGGCAATGACGCACCAAGGGCTCTACTGCCAAAATCCAGTCAGAGCGCCGTCAAAACAGTTTCTGCCTTCAGAGACATATTCTAATCCACCTTCAGCGCTGAGCACACATTTACTACACCAGCAAACTGGTTAAAATTAACAAAGATAACAGCTCTATTTTATGTAGCATAAGTAATATCTTCTAGCTATCGGTCCCCATCTTCTGCTTCCTGAATCCACAGAGGAAACCCTGTGATTCTGGGAAAGACTGTAAATGTCTAGTTAATTGCTGCCTGGAAGGAAAGGAGAAGATACATCAACCCATATAACCTCTCAGTGCTTTTGATTACTGGTGTTATCTGTCCCCTCTGGGAAGGGTCGACTCCTCCTCCTGCCCATCTCCAGCTCTCCTCTCCCCTTGCTGGCTGGCACGGCTCCTCCAGGGCTCTGCTGAGCCAGCAACAGGAGTGGTGATGGAGACAGAAACACACAGGGGCGACAGGGAGGGCTGGCTCCACTGCCACCTCCGGAGCTTGACAGCAGGAGCTGCCTTTCAACAGAAGCTCTTCACTCCAAATTGCTGTGCAAAGAGCAGCTACTTTATTAGATCATGGGCATCCATCAGAGTCACACGAAAGTGAGGGACTCATTGCAAATTCAGCAGGCAGCCAGATTCTCAGTTGTGTAAGTCAATTTAAATTTAATTAATTTTAAGGGAGCTATGTACCTTTACATCGTCTGAAAGGCAGGTCTGCAGAAGGCAAAGCTGCCTTGCCCGAGCAGAGGTTACTTGCAGATTCTGCAGGATAGCACACGATGGGTGAGGGAAACAGGCCGTCGGCCCCGGTTCTCCCCGCAGTGAGAGAACTAATTGCTACTACAATTAGTAGCAAAAGGGTTTATTTCTACATTGAAAAGAAGGTTATGAGTAAGTGAGGGGGAAGGCATGCCTCGCATACCCCCTCTCCTCCCTGCGCTGTGCAGCAAGAGGGAAGGGAGCAGCTGGGCAGGACAAGAACCACAGGAGTCTCCTGGCGAGGGGCAGGTGGGAAGATGCAGCGAGGGCTTTCAATGGGCCAAGAGCATGTCCCATGAGAAGTCTCCTGAGATACTGAATTCTTCCAAGGGCCAAAGCCCAAGACCATCTGGAAAGTAAAGATGTAGATTTCAATTTAAGAATAAAAGGACAATGGGAGTCTTCCCTTCATTAAATTAGATTGGAGAAGAAAACCCACAAAATACTTCTTGAGGCCAATGCACTTGAAAGGCAGGAAGAACAAAAGTCTTAAGCATCAACTTCTGTTTAGTAAATGTGTCTAAGCACTCTGCAGGCTCTTAAATGAGCTATTCAGGTGGATTATGTGCTAATAAGTAAATTACACTGAGTTTCATGTAACATTGCTTTGCCTTTTCCTGCAAAAATCCACAGTGTTACCAGATCTTTCCAAGAGTACATACTCCCTTCATTATCCCATCTGATCCTACTACAATACTGTGGGCCTGCTGTGAATATCTTTTTCAAATGGAGAGTCACTGCAGAAAAAATGCTGTACAAATATCTGAAAAATACATATCAGCTTAATTAAAAGTTTAGCACAGTAGAACAGATTTATTCAACCCATCAGGAAATTTAAAGAAAATCCAGCAACGATTTTCAGTGCTTGCCTTGTTCCATAGTTTCCAGATGAGAAAGAGACCCTAGATACCAAAACATTGTTCAGTCGGTATCAGGAGACCCTGGGGACCTCGTTAGCTCAACACACACTACCAGGTCTTCTGTTCCTTATAAAAGCCAAGACAGTATACAATCCATGTGTGTGTAGAGCAGACTTCTTGCTTACAGTCTTTACAGTTGTTAATATCTTTAGGGAAGCCTGGATTTACTGGAAAGAGATAATTGATTATTGGAATACTATTTTAGAGAGGATACTGTTTTATAAGTAATGTTATAAAAGTCAAACTAAATATGAAAAACATCTTCCAGAAGGAGAGAAGGGAAGAATTATATGCAGTCCCTCGATAAATTTGTTATTAACAAAGCTCTACATCTACTGTGGTCTTTAGTAATTTACCACAAAAATCAAAGAGAATGCTACACTGTATCTCAGTAGTTTCTCTGCCTGGTAAGTAATTGTAGTTTGACTTTCCAGCAAGCGTCAGGGGACATTGTGCTGCTATAACACATTCACAGAGTGGCAATTGGCAGGCTATTTACTGGCATCACAGAATCTAACAGATCATAGATTTTATCCCCTTTCATCCAAAATCAGTTATAAGTTGCAAACATGTTTTAATAATAGTGAGGAAAGAAAGCTATATTTTGAACATAGGTTGCTCTGCATTGTCATTCTGTTCTCCCTCTTCTCCCAATTCCCAGGATGAATTAAAAGAAATATTGGGCTGCAAAATTGCTATTTACTTCTATACCACTATTAGTCAAAAGATACAACATGAAAAAATCAAATGCAAGTATTAAAGTGTTCAATACATATGTTTTATTGATCCTAGAAAGGACTGATGAAAATAGGCATGTATTTTTTTCAACCAGTGTTTATGCTTATAAAGAAAATTATAAAATTACTTTGTTCTGAACTCAAACCTGTATCTGTAGGCTGGATTCGAAGTAAGTAGCTGCAATCCAGAATTCTCAACTTTATCCAATCATTAGCCTAGCTTAACAAATTACCCTTTCAAAGATGAGAGATGATCCATTCCTTCGTTTGTGTGCATGTACAATAGTCCCTGGGGAAAAAGGTTTGGGTTTGTTTGTTTTTTAAAAAAGTTCTTTGGTCCTTCTGATCTATGGATTGCAACTCTTTTCCCCTACCAATTGTATCCAGTTGTGATTTTTTTCCAAAAAGCTGAAAATAGTTGAAGGACTCATTTCATCCTTCACTCTGGCTTGCTTATGTAGGTGAATATTGCTCCTTTAGGCTTTGTTCAAGAAAATATTCGCATTATTTAACAACGAGTAACCAAGAAATAGGATGAGTTTACAGTTTAATAAAGTTCTTAAACACATGCTTAGGTCCATTTCTATTGACCAAAACACACAAGGACATGATAAACTGTACCTGATTAAGAACAGAAGATTATGGATAGACTATTCCTTTAAAAATGGTTTTCTAAACTTATCTATAACCAGTATGCCATTGCAATACAAATCAAAGGATAAACAAGAATGTTTCACAGGTTCCCTAGAAAGTGATATTGAATGAATTCTTTATAACCTCTTTTGTATCCAGTGCAAAACTACATTCTGTTTTCAAAAAAGAAATCTCAAAAAGAACTTTATTTCCACATAGACGAAGTCTTTCATGTAGGCCTCTCTATAGTGTGGTTTCCAACAGCAGCTGAAATCTTGTTTTTGCTGCCTGAACTCAGGTTCATTTCTTTTGTAACTCAGTTTCTGAAATGAACTCTTTTGCCAGGGAAAAGCTCTCTCTTGTTAGCAAGTACTTCTGCCGTCTGTGGACTAAATTAGTTCAGTGGGACAGAGGTGAAGGACATCTGTAGTAAAAAAAGTTACGTTGAGGGAGGCTTTTTTTTTTTGCAAAATGCAAAGTCACCTCCTTTCCTCTACAGAGATCCAGTGGCTTTCTCATAACAAGGCCCAGAATTGGGTAGCACTAGTCATGAAGGAAATTCTTCTGAGCCAACCAAATTCTTCCTACATCTTTCCCATCCTGAGAAGACCTCAGGAAGACGGTCAGTAGTGTTCAAGCTGAGTATCCTTTGAAAAAAATAATTATTATAGCCAGTGGTTGGAAAGATTTTAACAGATGCCTTTTTGTATGGTTCTGATCCCCATACCATGAAGGAGCACAATTTGTTCCTCTGTATATGAGGGAAACTGACAGTACTTTCAACTTCATGTTGAAAACCTTAGACCAGATCTCAAGGGAACATGAGTGTGGCTATTTGATGTGGAAAACATGATGCTACTACATAGTCTTTTCATTAAAATAATGTGCTCTAATGTTATTCTAAATGACTTTTAAACCTTTTTCTTGAAAGAAGTTGTGTCATTCTCTAATGGTTTCTCTTTACAATCAACATATCTGTTATCTGATCATGGCTGAAAGTCTTTACAGTATAAGTTGAAAGAGCTATCTATGCCTCTGCCAAGGTCTGTGCTGGGGTCTGGTCTCTTGCCAGCATCATTTTTTCTTCACTAGTTTCCAAATCGCTTGTCTGCTGCAGAACTTAGATGAATGCCTGGAGCATGTCTCTTCAAGTCTGGTGAGACCACTGAGACCAGAATATCCACCAGACATCTTCCAATGCTAGAGTTTTTATAGAATACAAAAAACAGGTTAAACAGCTCCTCATTCCCTAAATAGAAATACCCAGTCACCTTCCAATAGAGATGTCACCCAGTGTCTCACCTTCAACAGAAACTAATCTATCATGGAATGGACATTGCTGTGAGCTTCAAGGCTTTGGCTCTATTTTGTCTTGAAATCCAAGAGAATTGGGATCACTGGTGGGGATTGTGATCCTGTAAACATAAATATTCTCTCCAGACAGTTTGTTATCATTCAAGGCAGCCATGTCTCAGAGAATCAAAAAGTTTGGAAGATTTAATGAAGTGACTGAAGAAATTGAGCTAAGAACTGGCTGTCTCACATTTGCTCCTGCCGCCACACAGGTTAAAAGGAACCTGAGCAAAGATGATGGCCTCCCTAGCCTTCAAGTTCTTACCCAACACTATGGGGATGTAAAAAGGCAAACGGCAAATGCATAGCTGCAAGGTTATTGCAAAAAAAATAACATGACCATCTACTATCCCACATTGTGAATCATTGGCAGTTGGACCTGGTTTAGCACAGACCAATTTGGTCTATTTCAACAATGACACTTTATTGTTTTAAAAATAAACTTTCAATCAAACAGCAAGGTTTCTTCATCAATACTTTGCTCCCCTGGCAGTTAGGGAAAAGTATTGTCAAGGAGATTTTGCCTTCAAAGTAACTACAATGAAATTTACCTTCCTGAAAAAGTGTGTGTTTATACATCTCATATCATAATGATATGTTCAACCTACTGCCTGTCACAGAACCTTAGAATCATAGAATCATTTAGATTGGAAAAGAACTTTAAGATCATTGAGTCTAACTGTTAACCTAGCAATGCCAAATCCACCACTAAACCCTAAATACTACATTTATATGTTCTTTAAATACCTCCAGGAATGGTGACTCAACTTGAAAAGGTTTGCCTAAAATCGATCTTCTGTATTCCATTTTCTTAACTGGGAAAGTTGGAAGCAGGTTCTCCTGTCTCTAAAGATATTTGCCTCTCCAGATTTTTTTATATTCTTCTGTCTATAGAATCAATTACTTGAATTTGTATGGTAAGAGACATCTAGATAAATCCAAACTTTATCAGAAATCAGGAAGTCCAGAAACATCAAACAAAGAACTGTAAGAGTATTTTTGTTGAATCAGCACTACAATATTGGAATATATTACTTGCAATATCCTAGTATGAGAACACTTTATATGATTATCTAAGTATTTATCATTAGGCTAAGGGAAGTCTTGTTAGTCTAATCAAACTAAAACAAACAGTTCACAGAATCACAGAGTTGTAGGGGTTGGAAGGGACCTTCAGAGGGGTTGTAAGGGATCTCCTCACCAAAGCAGGTTCACCTAGAGCAGGCTGGAATGCATCCAGGCGGGTTTTGAATATCTCCAGAGGAGGAGACACCACCACCTCTCTGGGCAGCCTGTTCCAGTGCTCTGGCACCCTCAAAGTAACGAAGTTTTTCCTCATGTTGAGACGGAATTTCCTGTGTTCCAACTTGTGCCTGTTGCCTCTTGTCCTGTCGCCGGGCGCCACTGAAAATACTCTGGCCCCATCCTCTTGACACCTGTCCTTTAGATATTCATAAGCATTGATGAGGTCCCCTCTCAAGTCTTCTCTTCTCCAGGCTAAACAGATGCAGGTCTCTCAGCCTTTCCTCATAAGTTATTGGAGAGTTATTAGTCCAATTGCAACAATCCTAACACTCACAGTCCAAATTATCAAATTACAGAAAAGCCTCTTTAGTAATAAAGTTAAAATTGATATACAGAGACTTACTAGTATTTTCTCTAGTGTCATGCTCACCCTTCCAATATCCCTCTGCATCCTAAGGCTCACACCTTCAGTATTCCTCAGGAAGAATTTGTATGGCAGGAGGGGAAGGGTAGGTATTAAGAGTCATCAGTACACTTAGTTCTTCACCAAGAAACCTGTGACATTAATTGGCATGAAAAAGTTATTTTTAGTTCCACTGCTCCAAACCTTAGGTAGGTTTGAGGTTACTTTTAGGTTTTTGTAACACAGTCATTTTACTCTTTATTCACTGCTTCCCAGTTAAAGTTTCCATATCATACTAGTATATTATTAAAGTTGTGCAATAGCCTCCACCAGCCATAAAGGCTGGTGTTTGTTTCCCTGTGCCTATACAGGATTTTTAGATATTTACCATACACAGAGAGCTAAACCAAAAGAAAATAGTCAACAGTCACCTCACCTCTAGACAATTGTTATCCCAGAGAAAACAACATAAAATCACTTCCTCCTAAGATAAGCCTAAACCAGACCTAAAGTGGTGAGTTAATGTAAAGTCAAGTCAGTCTTTTCATAATGTTGGAAAAATACTATTTAATGGGCCATGGTAGCTATGCCTTACAGTATGTAAATACAAAAAGACTACTACACTAATAAAAACAAAATTTAAATTAAGAAGCATTTAATCTTCAACTGGACAGGAATCTGTTACTGAAAATTGCCTAAGTTCATCTGATTCGATTTTATCACAAATTATTCGTCAAGAAACAAATAGAAGCTCCTCCCCCAACCGTTACTGTGAGTTAATTGTAAAAACCCAGATATGGGCTTTCTGGAAACTTTTAATTTCAGAGAATGTGGAGCAGATTAGATAACTCTATTTGGTCTGTAAAACCTACAGGGCAACCTTAAAATCGGATGATCATCAGTGAAAGTGTAAATACCAGCTTTTATTTCATTTCACTGGGTTTTATATATTTTTTTGGCTGCTGCCTGCATACTGCTGTGCTTCCACAGGCAAGCAGCTATATCTTTCTCATTTCAGTGACAATTTAATATGAAAACACAGTTCTGCTGCTGGACATCCTGCAAAGAAATGCTCTTCATGATAAACTCCAGCCATTTTTGACTCTCAGCTTTCCTTAGAGAGCCACATCAACAGTATTGATAAGACCTCGTATTACCATCTCAGGAGTATAACAAGGTTAAGACGATTGCTGTGTCAGCAAGATGCTGAGCTGTTGATTCATGCCTTTATAACAACAAGGTTGGATTATTGCAATTTATTGTTGGCAGCTCTCCCAGACTGTTCACTACGTAGGTCGCACAAAACTCAGTAGCCTAAATGTTCAAAAAATAATACAAAAATATCCAAACGTGACTAGTAGCAACATCACCAAGAAACACATTATGGTGAAATCCTGATCTGGTGTAAAAAACCTGTGAAACAAGTACTTGCTGTGAAACCTGTGAATAACCAGGAGCTACTTCATATAAATAGCTTGTCATTTTAGAAAGTAACTTACTGTTTCTACTGCTATGTCCCTAGCAATACTTTGTCTCTTTCTTTCATCCACTCTCTGTGGAATGTCTTATTATGCTGAGCTCAAAGCTTCTGTTTAATTTAATTTTAGATTTTAGTATATTAATAACAATACCGTGGGTTGATTGGTCATTGGTATAACCTAATGCTTACTATGCTGTACATTTTTAGATAAAATGTTGTAAAAACAATAACAAAAGGGTGCGTAAGTTGCATACTGGTTTTAAAGTAGAGGACCTTTTGCTTGGTCATTGTCAGATTTACAAATATTAACTCAACAAGAGTTGAAATACTTTAAATATATTTATCACTTTCCATCTCAAGCCTTGAAAATGTTTTATAAATAGGTATTTTACAAATATATATAGGTGTATATATATTAGGTATATATATATGCAGATATATATATATATAGGTATAGATACATGCAGCCCAGGAAGCTGACTGTATCCTGGGCCACATCAAAAACAGCATGGCCAGCAGGTCGAGGGAGGTGATTCTGCCCCTCTACTCCACTCTCATGACACCCCATCTTGGGGTACTGCGTCCAGCTCTGGGGCCACCAACATAAGAAGGACGTGGACCTGTTGCAGCAGGTTCAGAGGAGGGCCATGAAGATGATCAGAAGGATGGAGCACCTCTCCTGTAAGGACAGGCTGGGAGAGTTGGAGTTGTTCAGCCTGGAGAAGAGAAGGCTCCAGGGAGATCTTATTGTGGCCTTTCAGGGCCTACAGGAAAGACAGGGAGGGACCCTTTATGAGGGACAGTAGCAATAGGATGAGGGGGAATGGTTTTAAACTGAAAGAGGGGAGATGTACATTAGATATTAGGAAGAAATTCTTTACCGTGATGGTGGTGAGACACTGGAATAAGTTGTGGATGCCCCACCCCTGGAAGTGTTCAAGACCAGGTTGGATGGGGATTTGAGCAGCCTGGTGTAGTAGGAGGTGTCCCTGCCCATGACAGGGGGGTTGGAACAAGCTGATCTTTAAGGTCCCTTCCAACCCAAACCATTCTATGATTCTATATAAGTACCTACATGTACTGTATATTTTTGCAAAAAAGAGCAGATAATAAATCCTTGATTCAATCATTATTATTTTAAATAACAGAAACATTTTTAAAATCATAAAGGTCTAAAAAGAAAGAGGTGCAAGGTTTTGAGCAGTTTATTTAGTTGAAAATGAGCAAAATCTTTCAGAAATACTGTCTTTTCATGGCATTTGACATAGCAGCAAACTTAAAGCTCAGTGAAAACAAATCATTGGTTTTGGTTTAGAGGTTTAATAAGAATGGTATTGTCTGGAACAGCAGATTATGAAGACAGAAAAGATACCTATTTAAAGCCCAGCTGCTCTATTTTGCCTATACTAGAACTTGGTAAAATGATGGAAAATGGTTACTACTGCTATTGTGAAAGGACACCTTAGTTCTTCCCTTTCCTATCAATAGGAACACCATCCTGAGTTCCTAGGGATCATAGAAACAGAATAATTTATGTTAGAAAGGAGTTCTGGAGGTCATTTAATCTGACCTCCTATTTATGGACAGTCTAGATAAGGTTTCTTAGAGCCTTGCCTTTCGATTATCTCTGAGTATGGAGATCTTAACCACTGGGCAGCCTCTTCCAGTGTTTGACCACCCTCGTGGTGAAAAAGTTCTTCCTTATTTCTAGTCAGAATTTCCATGCTCCAACTTGTGTCCATTGTGTCGCACCTTTTCACTCTGAGAAAAGTCCAATCAGGTAGCTGAAGAAGCAGAAAGATTACCTTTTAGCCTTCTTTTCTTTCAGCTGGAAAATGCATTTCTTCCAACTTCTCTTTGTACATTTGTGCTTCATCCCCTGATATTGATGGCCCTCCACAGGACTCACTGCAGTATGCTTTTCTTGCCCTGTGGAGTCCAAAACCAGAGGCAACACTCCAGATGCAGTCTCGAAAGTGCCAGACAGAGGGAAACAATCACTTCTCTTGACATCTTGGCTACACCTGCTGATACGTGCTAGGCTACGCATGACTTTCTTTGCAGATGCTTCTCTGATTGCACATTAACTCTCTGTCCCGGGTTTGCCCTTGTATTCACTTCCCTTCCCACAGCCAGAGCAGAACTATTCTACTCTGGACCTGAGTCCTTCTGTTGGGATGATAACTTTAAATTTTACCTGTACTGATGAGAAGCATCAAACTGACTCTGAGTTGGAAGGAGAAAAAGAGTATACTGTACATTTTAGTACTCATTGGAGTTACAACTTTTAGTCCCCAGGTTCTTCTTGTGAAGTCTTCTTTGCAGACTCCCTGAGGATCAAGACTGATAGGTTAGTGGTTATTTTTGAAAAATATTCTCCTGCCCTTTATTGACTGTGTTTGTTAGATCCTTTCTGATGCACGGAGACTGTATGATCTCATACATGTATTTTCCATGGGGGCATTCAGTATAGTGGATGCCGTAGATCATACATAGAGATAAATCTGTATAAGATTTATGGATTTAAATGGTCCTGTTCTAGAAAAGCACTGATGATGGTGACTTCAATCCCTACTGACCTCTCTAACACAGCTGCCAACAACCCATTTTCCCTCTGTCATACACCTCTAACAGACTGTTCCCTGCTGGTACCTGGCTCTGCTCTACTGGTGCTAATCACTCACTTTCTCTCAAGTTGTTTAATCAAGAAAAAGAACAGATTAAACAAGAAGCATCCAACTATAAGGTAACATATATGTTCTTAAAATGTGTGGTCTTGACTTGAAATAAAACAACAGGTTTCTGCTGTACCATAACCTGAAAAACACAGGTCATCCAACTTCAGCAGTATTATGATCCAGTTCTTGGTTTAAAAGCCAGAATATGTGGCTGTCTTTCTTCCACCAATAGTCTTTTTTCACTGGGGCCATGTTTAAACAGCTTCTGAAATGGAAAATAGTTCCCTTTTAGGTGCAGATCCAACTCAACGTGGAGCCATTCATAAAGATTCAGGCTTGAATATTTACTTACAAAACTCTGTCTGTTCCTCATGTCCAAATTGGTAAGGATACCAAAATAAATTTCCAGTCATGGCTGGAACTGTTCTTTCCAGGTGTTCTTCTACCAGCCCAAATGCAGAATTACGAACTCTGTATCTAAAGATTCAACACTGTGACTCTTTTTGTCCTAAGAATACAGTGACAGCAATTTCATGTTTGAATTATTTTAGTTAATTTTATATGAATTATCACAATACTAGAGAATAAGTACTTTCAAACCCACTTGACAATATGAATTTTTAATACTGAAGTTGTACAGTGGCATGTGTAATGATTTACTTCCTAGCAGCAAAATTATTGGCTAATCCTTTTATCAAAGACATATTAATGGCCTCATTAAAAACAAGTTTAATTTTAAAAGACAGCTCTTGTTATATCACAAGCAAAAGAATTTATGTGAAAAATTTCTGATGGATAATTTATTCTTTACAGAAGAAAAAGGCTTGAAAATACTGGATATATCAGAAAAACATAATGAAAATTTAAGTACCTCCACATATTTCTGCGTATTTCTGAAATAAGTTTCCTTCTTAATGACAGAACATTTGACTGCACGAACAATTACAAAGATTACACAGTACTCCTGTTCCTGTGACTTTGTTGACTTGTGTAGATATAATAGCCAAAAAAAATAATGTAGATATTGTGCAGCATGAATTAGTAAGTATCGAGTAAGGATTTTTCTCAATTAAAATGGAAGATTTTATTAATTTCAGTCTGATTTTCAATGTTGTGAGGAATTGCTGTCGCTCTGTGTCTAGATAGTTTTCATTTAGAATGTAGAAGGTAAGCTGATTTCTTTCATGTGTCTAATATGCACTGACCTGCTCTGGGTGCTGCTAAAACTACACTGTCTCTCCTTCACATCAAATTCATTGTCTCTAGCTCATGTGCATAAAATTTTGTCTCTAGCTATTGAAGAGACAGCAGTAGTATTTGGATGGGTACTATCCAAAAACTTATTCACCGCAAATACAAAACCAGGTTACTGAAGGTAAACATGGTAAACATTTTTCTTTTCTTAAGTAATAAGGAGAGCTCTTGGTGTCAAATCTTGTGGTCCATCTCATCATAAATGTAGAAACAGTAGAATAAATGGAATGGAATAGAACAAATAAATTAAAAAAAGATCTCTTCACCCTTTTTTACCTGTGAGAGTTTCTGAGATTTAGGAGAAGTTAGAACACATATGTCGAGATTTTATATCCGATCCTTCTCTGACTCAGAGGTATTTACTGTGCCTCTCAATGCCTTTCAGGGTTACTTCATGTTATGCCTACAGCAGCTCTCCACAACTGACCAGAAGTGCCCACTTGATGCAAGCTAAAAGGCAACACAATGAGAAGCAAGTCTTTGACTATTGCTGACTCGTTAGTTAGACATATAGCCCTGACAGAGGAATTTCAGTGCATCCTCCAATTGCCTGGTGCACGAGGTCAGAAACTTTACATTAGTGCTTCACCTTACCAAGGAAGAAGCACCGGTCCTTGGACTTAGCAGAGCTCTGTCAATGTCAAACTAAATCATTTGTAGCCACATCACAGTGGAATGTCTCCAGATGATATAAAGGTAACAAAAATCCATGTTTTTTCTGCTTATTGTCAGTACATATTAATTGTTCGAATGCTAATCCTCTCCAGAGAACCAACATAGAAACAAAATAAATAAAATGTGAGATGAGATTAAATGAAGTCAAATTAAATTATAAAATAAAATAAAATATAAAGTAAAATAAAACAAAGTAAAATAAAATAAAATAAAATTAAATTAAATTAAATTGAATTAAATTAAATTAAATTGAATTAAATTAAATTAAATTGAATTAAATTAAATTAAATTGAATTAAATTAAATTAAATTGAATTAAATTAAATTAAATTGAATTAAATTAAATTAAATTAAAAAAAAAAACAACAAAAAAAAACCACAAAAACCAAGAGCCTTACCAGTGTCCCTGCAGATAAGGTAAGCTGGGTTCTTTCCGTAGGATTGAGATTTCTGGAACTCTTGATTCATATAAAATGCTGAAGATAATCTGCATTCTGAAGCATGATATGATCTTTTAACTGAGACCATGTTTGATAATTTTATTTTAATCTTCAAGACAATTTAGTTTTACAACAGTAGCCATACAGTTAGACCAGTCAGCTGGTCTCTGAATTTATTCAACATAATCTTTTTTAATCATCTGGACAAGTTCAGTTTTTATTTCATTTCTCCCTGCTAATGGGACTTCCTTTAGTGCATGCAGTTTTGGCAGGATACCAATGACTATATCCATGTGGTACATTCTGTCCAGAATGCTTGGTAGCTTGTTAATCATCTCGCATAATTGTTAAAGACTATCCTATGAATCCTCTTCAGAATTGATGTATACACTCATTTGCTTATCTGCATTTGCAGACTGCCCTTAAGTCAGGCTTAAGGTATGTGTACAGTGGGTGTCAACAGGGAATTTAATTTAATCACTGAAGTTCAGGGCTTACTTCATAAAATAATGGTTGATGACTGTCTTACGTGCACTACTAGGAAAGTGAAAAGATCTAAAATCTGAAATCGCGTGCAATAGGCAATACAAACACCCGTAACTAAATGGCATATTTGTGCTATTTAAGTTAAAAATGTCAAGTGCATAACTTCTAAAATATTTATCGCAGTTTTTAGCTAATGTGTTTAAATTACACTAATTACAATCATCTCTTATTGGGCCTTAACACTGTGTTGCAGCTGGTATGATCTAATGGCACAACTAACAATTTATTGTACATCATAGCCCAGCTTGGATTTAAAATACTATTAGTGGGGTTATAAAACTGGGGTTTTTGCTGTGACATAAATCTGTATTTTATGGATAAGAGGTGTATCTATTCCCTTTATGGTGTGCTAAAATATTTAGAGTAGAACTCATGAATATGTTTATGACATTCAAAAATTTACTAGCCGACATTTATTCCTTGAGTGAAATTTGTGTTTGATAATGAAAATATAACAGTCAGTGCAGGCATTAGTTGATTTACACAATGGAATTGCTAAGGCAGGTTTTTTGTGTGTGATCATGACATTTAAGATATAATAAAAAATTGCAGTTATTTTGTTGTAGATTATTCAATTTATCTTCTGAAGGGATTTTTATTGGCAATGTTTGGAAGCTGACCTTTACCTGCTTGATACTTTTGACAAGAAATGTCATGAAAGTTTACAAATTATTTTTACAGTGAATTGATAGTTTATAAAATTTATTTTGGATCATTTAAGGAAATCCACATACTACATGAACACCCTGCTATAACAGAGGTGTTCACTTCAGAGAGTTACTGAAAAGAAATTTCATTTCTTTCAGGCCATAAAGGAATATGTGTAGTAAGGGCCAAACTATGCCGCTTTACTTATCTTAAATTGATCTTCACTTTATGAATGCACACACTTAGTATAATGAAACAATCGAAGAGTAAGATGCTGTTCAGCATGAGGCATCAGGGTGTGCCTCCAGTTACTTCATCCTTCTCACAGAGAGCCCTGACTACATCAAACATCTTGAGAACTTGCCTGCAGAGATTGAGAGACGGGACACAGCTTGATGCAAGCAAGACGTCGATTTGTTGTGTGCAACCATTCCTTTATATATACTTACATTGGCTACGTGTTTTAAACAGATTGGTCCTTTTGAACATACACTGCTCGCGCGGCTGCATCTGATTGGTCAGTGATATACTATCACACTAACAAACATATCTTATCTTTGAGGAGACAATTCTTAACACCTCTTTTAGCCGGGCGCCTGGAACTTGCTTATCTCGATGTTGCAACATTTGTTAAGTTCCTGCCTTCAGGTTTTTGTTTAGTCCTTCTATGGTCATGACTACCTTCAGTTTCCCATGGTTTATGGCCTACAAGTCCCAACACTTGCCTCATGAAAATACTTCTGTGCAATCACTTGAGAAAAAACTCCGATAAAATGGATCCAAAACAAGGCAGTTGAGAAGGGTCTAACTCCATATTTCTACCTGTACTTACTTACAAGTCTGACAGATTTTATAGACTTCTGCCAGAGATAGAAGTAGAGGATCTAATTCTTAGCCAGAAAGATTGTCAGTGATTCATTTTCTTACTTTTTAAGCATTTTAATAGTAAGAGAAGGTCTAAGGAAAAAATTGGACCAATACTTGATAAAAATGGTCACCTGACAAACAGAGATTAAGGAAAGGAGGAGGCATTCAATGCTTTTTTTGTCTCAGACTTCAATATAAGTGATAGACCTTGGGCTGCCCAGTCCTCTGAGTTGGAGGACCATGACTACAGGAGCAGTGACTTTCCATTTTTGCACACTGAAATTGTAAGGGACCAGCTGTATCAGCTGAATGTTCTCAAGTTGGTGGGGAGAACTGAAGGAGTTAGCAGATGTTAGAGCAGGACCCCTCTCAATCATTTACCAAAGGTCTTGGGAGTCTGGGGACCTCCCTGATGACTGGAAACTAGTCGATGTTATTCCAATTTACAAGCAGGGCAAGAGGGAAGACCCAGGAAACTACAGACCTGTTAATCTAACCACAGTTACTGGAAAAATTATGGAAAGATCATATTGGGTGCCACTGAAAGGCATTCAAAGGACAATGCAATTGTCAGGCCAGGCACAGTCAACATGGGTTCACAAAGGGAAAGTCTTGTCTAACTACCTTGACATCCTTCTACAATAAGGTCACCTGTCTAGTGTACAAAGGGGAAGAAATGGATGTAGTTTTTATGGACTTCAGTTAGGTTTTTGATACTTCTCCTCATAGCATCCTTCTGGACAAGTTGTCCAGCTGTGAGTTGGGCAAGTACATGGTGAGCTGGGCAAAGAACTGGCTGAAGGGCAGAGCTCAAAGGGTTGTTGTGAATGGGGCTACATCTGGCTGGCAACCAGTGATCAGCGGGTGTTTCTCAGGGTTCAGTTCTAGCGCCAGTTATGTTCAACGTATTTATCAACAATCTAGATGCAGGAGTTGAATGCACCAATAGCAAGTTTGCCGATGATACCAAACTGAGAGGTGCTGTTGCACCTTGAGGGACTTGCTCTCTTGAGGGACAATCTAGATAAATTGGAGCATGGGGCTATCATTAATGAGACAAAATTTAACAAGACCAAATGCTGGATTCTGTGCCTGGGGCAGAGTAATGCTGGGAACAAGTATAAATTGGGAGAGGAGTGGCTGGAGAGCAGCCCAGCAGAAAGGGATCTGGGAGTGCTGGTTGACAGCAGGTTCAATACGAGTCAGCAGTGAGCCCTGGCAGCCGAAAGGGCAAACCACATCCTGGGGTGCATCAAACACAGTGTAACCAGCCGGTCAAAAGAGGTCATTATCCCGCTGTGTTCAGTGTTGGTGTGGCCTCATCTTGAGTACTGTGTCCAGTTCTGGGCACCGCAATTTAAGTAGAATGTGAAGGTCCTTGGATGCGTCCAGAGGAGGGCAACAAAGATGGTAAAAGAGCTGGAAGGCATGGCCTGTGAGGACTAGCTAAGGACATTGGGCTTTTCTAGTTTGGAGGAAAGGAGGCTGATGGATGACCTCATTACTCTCTACAGCTTCCTGAGCAGGGGAAAGGGAGAGGGAGGTGCCGAGCTCTTCTCCCTGGTATCCAGTGATAGAATGCCTGGGAATGGTTCAAACCTGCATCAGAGAAGGTTTAGACTGGACATTAGCAAGCATTTCTTTACCAAGAGGTGGTCAAACACTGGAACAGAAGAGAGGTGGTGGATGTCCCAGGCATGTCAGTGTTTGAGAGGCATTTGGACAACTCCCTTAACAACATGCTTTAACATTTGGTCAGCCCTGAGTTGTTCAGACAGTTGGGTTAGATGATCGGTCTAGGTTCCTTCCAATTAGAACTATTCTATTCTATTCTGTTCTGTTCTGTTCTGTTCTATTCTATTCTATTCTATTCTATTCTATTCTATTCTATTCTATTCTATTCTATTCTATTCTATTCTATTCTATTCTATTCTATTCTATTCTATTCTATTCTATTCTATTCTATTCTATTCTATTCTATTCTATTCTATTCTATTCTATTCTATTCTATTCTATTCTATTCTATTCTATTCTATTCTATTCTATTCTATTCTATTCTATTCTATTCTATTCTATTCTATTCTATTCTATTCTATTCTATTCTATTCTATTCTATTCTATTCTATTCTATTCTATTCTATTCTATTCTATTCTATTCTATTCTATTCTATTCTATTCTATTCTATTCTATTCTATTCTATTCTATTCTATTCTATTCTATTCTATTCTATTCTATTCTATTCTATTCTATTCTATTCTATTCTATTCTATTCTATTCTATTCTATTCTATTCTATTCTATTCTATTCTATTCTATTCTATTCTATTCTATTCTATTCTATTCTATTCTATTCTATTCTATTCTATTCTATTCTATTCTATTCTATTCTATTCTATTCTATTCTATTCTATTCTATTCTATTCTAAACAAATGTCCTAAGGTTCTCCTTTGCAATACTTCTTTTTAGGTGTCCTCTTCTGTTCTCTTAGAAAGATGTTCAGTTGGTGCATTGATTTAACTATTAAGCCAATATGATTAGATAGTATGGGTTTTTTAGGAAATACTATGTCTCTTTCATGCTTTCTCTCATTTATCTCAGTGCAGAACTCCTGTTTTACTGCATTTAAATAATTCTTCACACACCTATGTTATTTCTTCTCAAGTATTGATATGACTGTTCAATAGTCAGCATGAAGTATCATTCTGAAAGAGAAAATGACATTATTTGGCTTAGCACAGCAATCAGAAAGTTCATGTGCAGCAAGTCCTTTATTTTTTAGTATTTATAAATGGTAGAATTACAACATTTTTAATTCTAATTGATCTTTTGAAAAAAGTGCTGGTTGTGGCATTCCTGATGAATAATAACCCCATTTACAGAAATGCTTTAAGCCTAACATCAGTGATAATAAACCAGTCTCCCTTTGGCTTTATGGCTTAGTAAATATCAGGAATTTACCTTAAAATTTAATGTTATAGACCAACCAATGGAGAAAATAGTCAAAGCAAATTTGGTCTGAATATACAACACTACACCAGAAGCAAAATACCACATAACTCAAATGAAAGCAGGTATACAAAACCTGTCACCCTTGTTTGCAGAAATACATAATGAGTAAAGTACTTCTACTTCCCAGAAAGAGTGGCATATGCTGGAACTAGGATAATTTATACATGTTATTTTGAATTTCATACCAGTGGACTGAAAAAACAGGACAGTTAAAATTCTTTGTCTCGGTTTATTTCAACAGATATGCAGTGCCACTGTGGTGTCCACTCTAACTCTAAAGGAGCAGTTAGAGCCTCTGTGTTCACACTTTAGAAATGCTTCATCTGATGCGTCAAATGCCTTTTGTGGATGAAACCAAAAAACTGGTGCAAAGCAGAATAAACTGACAGAAAGGCAATAAAGAACAGAAACATCTGGTTAGCAACAGGGGAACACTTTCCACTAAACAACCACACCATTTCTGACATCTCAGTCCTGATCTTCAAGGAAGAGCAATAAATTCAAAACAACTTCAGCCTCAGAAGAAGAGGCTGGGAACTACAATTTTTTATTCTACTGCACACCAAAAATAGTGGATTTGGTAGAAACGCTGGTTTCGTGGCATGTTATAATTTGCGCTGCTTCCAGCTGCAGGAGGTAATGATGTGTGTCTCTGTCTCACAATGATCCAAACATTGTTTCTCCCCTTTGCTGTCACACACATATGTCTCATAGGTACCAAACACCTAGTTTTCTTCTTGGATTGTCTTATTAACGCAATTAAGTTAAACTGAGAGTAATTATTCCCAGCCTATACTTAGTCTGAACTATGTTACTTCTATGCCTGGCCTACATCTGGAGGGCTTATGTGCCTGAAACTTTGTCTTTTTTTCTTCCAGCTACGGCCACGGGTCCAGTAAAGGATACTGCTACTTTATACAGCTCATTCTTTCTCTGTGTCTTGAAACTTATCATTGTTACACCTCTATTGCAAAATGCAGTTATTCCACATTTTTAAATTGTAAATAAAATACAAAAAAAATCAGAGAGATTGTTATGGTGGATTTTATGGTAAAATGGGTCCGTGTTGAAGTGCTGTGTTTGGAGTTGATGTGTATGACATTTGATTTTTGGAATACTCCAAATAGAGGCTAAAGGTTGCTCAAAACAGTTTTCGATGTTCTCTGCTCTTAGAAATCCACTCCAGGATTATAATCAAGCATTTATTTATAAACCACTAAGGTTACAGTAGGATGATTTGGCATTTGTAAGCAAGTCTCTTGTTTGCTTAATTTTATGTGTATATGTGAACACCCACAGAGTTTACACACAGGATGTAATTTCCAGAGGTGATTTTTGGCCTGTGTAGAATGGGAATTAATTTTGCATGGTGACTGCCTTTTCCCAGCAGCTAGCATTTCCACAGCTGGTTGCTGTTTCACTCACCCATAGTTTCCCATCACATACTATTCTTTCAGCAGCCTTCTTTTACATCCCAAAAGAAAGAAAATATTTATCCACAACAAATCAAAGGCAGTGAAAAAATGCCAGTGAAACTGTGGTGTTTTGTTTTGTGATTGGAGAAAGCTCACATCTTTGCTCTTTGGACTTTGCTGACCCAAAGTCATGGTTTTAAGGATCAAGAACTTTGAATTCGGTTTATTTTGACAAATAATATCAAAATTAAATACTTTATTACACAGAATAGCACAGCTGTTTTATCAATATACTTTAAAAATATATTTTTTAGATAAAGAATTGTTATGCTCTTATTTCTTTGTTTATCAGAACTTTTTAGGAATATCTTTAACTGAAGTAGCAAAGCGCTGCCTCTCCAAGAGAAAGATGACATTATTTCAATAGATAAAATGAGATTAGAAGGAGCTTAAGAAAGCATTTTTGAGATAAAGCTCAAATGTCAACACACAGAAGGGACTCACTACCTCCTGCCGCTGAACCCTACAGAAAAAATACGTATAATAGTTTTTATAAACATTTTTGAAGGACTGAAATGATTGACAGTTGTGTTAATGCTTGAAGAAGTCCTGAATGATAAACCAGAGTGAGGGCATTTAAAGCTTTTCTTCATTCTAATTAACTGATGGTAATGATAGATGTAAGCTCAAGGCAATGACATTGTCCTTTCAGGCAAGGACAAAAGTTGTCTTGTTTATTCCAGTATAGGTAAAGATTTGATTTCCCTGTTTACCATAGTAGAATTGACGCGAACTTTAATCATTCAGCTGATGAATGAAGAGATGCAAAGCTATAAGAGATGCATCATTTGTTTTACAAATTAATAAATGTCATACGCATTGAAAATCACCCTGTATTAAACAGTCCATAATACTTTCCAAACCATTTTGATCACCAAGAAAGCGAGGATAACTTAATGTATTATACAGGGGCACAGACAGAAAAGCACTTGTAAAAACTAAGGTGTCAGTCCAAGGAGTCTCTGGCTCCTTCTCTCAGAAATTACGCCCCCTGCGATAGAATCTGCTGGAAGGATTTTGTGCTTGTGCTTCAGCTGTGTCTGTACAGCATCCTGCAGCTTAACTTAAGTGGCATGCAGAGTTGGTTTTAAGATAGATGACAGACTCAGCACCCCATGGCTAAGGCACGAGCAGGCACTTTGTTCTGTCTTCCCTCTTCAGGGAGCAGTAAGCTCCAGCAGGAGGAAGGAGCAGGCAGTCAAGCATAGGTATTTCTGGAAGATTGGTTAGATCTCCCACGTTAATCCCTTATCTTCCTGTATGTGGCATGTAAGACTACTTATGTCGGCAAGACATACCTTCCATGGAAGAAAGGATGAAAGGGACAAAATGAAATTTGAGCAGAATATTAAAAATACTCAAAGGGCTATGTTGATATGTCTTTTACTATCCAATTCTCCTAAGAGGTGCCATTTAGCATTTAAGTACTTAGAGAATATCTTTTGTATGGTAATGACTGTCAGCAGTAATAACTTTGATTGGTGTCCCTGCATTTTATGGCTCAGATGAACACCACTGCCATTACACATTTCAAAGTGTAAAGTTCCTGTGATGAGAGAGTGTAGTGGATCTGGCTGGGATGTGGTTAACTTTCTTCACAGCAGCTTGTATGATGCTGTTTTGAATCTGTGACTAAGCAGTGTTGACACAGACCAATGTTTTAGCTATTGCTGAGCAATTGTGCCAAGGCTTTCTCTGTTTCTCGCTCTGCCCCGCTATCAGCAAATAGGCTGGGAGTGGGCAGGAGATTGGGAGGGAACACAGTCAGGACAGCTGACCCAAATTGGTCAAAGGGATATTCCAAGCCATATAACATCATGGTCAGAAACAAAGAAGTTGGGAGTTTAGCTTTTTCAAACTAGCCATTGCTCAGAGACAGGCTGGGCATTGGTCTGCTTGTGGGAGGTGATGAGTGATTGCCTTTGCATCACTTTTTTTTTTATTTTTCTGCCTCTCTTTCCTTCACTTATTAAACTGTCTTTAGCTCAACCCATGAGTTTTTCTCAAGTTTTCTAATTCTCACTCATCTTGCTGTGGGGAGGACTGAGCAAACAGCTGGTGGGTGCTTTGCTGCTGTCTGAAGTCAACCCACACCACAGACAGTCATAGCCCAAGTCAGTCTGCCACCTCATATGCTGGCATAGAATGCAGTACATCATTTAGATCTACCCTGATACCAGTAACCATTTCCAGCCTCATGACAAGCATACAAATAGGAATATGCAACTGACTCCAAAGATCTCTACAAAGACCTCCTGCGCTTTTATGGAAAGCTTTCATTTTTGACAAAATTTATTATTTCTTTATTTCTATGATGTTTTTAAAGTATAGACTGCGCTAGTTGTAAACACTTCTAAATCATTCCTTTTTTCTTTTTTTTTTTTAATTATTTAGTACTTATGTCAGCAGTGGTTTTGACTATGATCTGAGTAAATCCTTATTAATAAAGCTGGATTAAAACCAACAACATTGTTAGAGATGCAGGGTGTGATTTTAACATTTCTGGTAGAAGTATAATATTAGCAAAGGTTCACTAATTTGGATTACTCCAGATTTTCATCATGGTTATTGACAGGACACTTCAGACTATTAACTTTTTTCCATGCCTCAAATTTTCTGAAGTCATTGCTTTGTTGATCTTTACTTTTAGATTCAGGAATGCAACCTCACTGTCACTTAGTAGCTGATTCCTAATAACACTGAAGTTTATTTATTTGGCACAAATGGAAATTAATCAGTCTATGCTTTAACTTGTAATGCCAGTGTAAATTGGATATTATTTTGTTCTGTTCATCTAATGGTTCCCTTTCAGTGTGTGTAAATTTAGCACATCATTTTCAGGCTTGGGTCTGTGCTTTCCATCCATCTTATCTGTGCAGAATAAAATGCTTTGAAGATTTTTGTAATCACAGCAAGTGAGGTTAAGATCACAGTCTAAATTTTACCTGTCCTGATACCTCAGAATACGTAGCTCAGGTAACTTCCTCAGCTCAGAATATGTTATTTCATACTGTGTTTTATCCCCTGTCATGGGAAATGGTCTACCTGTTAGCATCGTAATCCTTCTGTTGATGAGACAGATTCACCATACTTCCCCATCTTACCTACGTCCGTTCCTTAATATTTATTTTCTCAGAGGAGAAAAGTTGTACTTTCCGTATTATGTTCTCCATCTCATTATGCTGCATTCTGAAGTTTTCACCAGTCTCAAAATTACAAGCCATTTTCTCCTAACAGTTTTTTTACCACCATCTTTCGTAGCTCAGTTTCTCAAATTCCCTTATATGTTTCATATTTTATTCCAGTATTACTAACAAGGATCAACAGACATTTTATATTTTTTCCCATATTACTTCTCCTTTCTTTTTTCAGATCTTGTGATTCTACACTTGAGGTTTCCACATTGACATTCTCCTTCACTCTCTGCTTCTACTCCAAAGATTTGGTAATCATGCCATCCCTTTCTTTGCCTGCCAAAAAGTAACTACAAAAGTAAATTTCAAGAAACCGAAAAAGAGAAGTAAGAAAAAACATCATATATATTAATAAGCCTGAAACAGTATTCTACTAACAACCTACTGTTATTCCTTTACATCAAAAGAAAATACAGAATGTGCGCCTGAGAAACTGCAGAAGTGAAACTGAAAATTACACAAATACTGTCTGGCAGAAGAGAGTGCAAGGAAATAAATCAAAAGAAAAAAAAAAAAGAATGAAGTTAGAAGTACTCCATAATTGTAAGCGGAATATACCTCTAAATGTGGAGGATATATATCAGCTCTTATATGAAAGGTGTGCAGGGTTCCTCAACGTATAAGCAGCCATTGTAATCCTGTCTAGGGTTCTTTATTTTCATCTACCCTTAAGAATGAGGGAGGGAAAAAGGGATAATGACAAATTTAGGGGAATATAGCAGGAAAAGCTATCATTATTGACAGAGCTAGGCAAAAGGACAAGCAGCAGCACCTCATATAGGCCAAGCCATTCTACACTCAGGCTATGAAACACTATGGCATGTTACTCCACAAGAAGTTCCAGTGGATGAAGAGCATGAGCAGAAAAAAATGTGCTCTCAGTGTGGGTGAGAATATCGCAATCTGGTCCATGGTGTGTTAGAATATATTGGGAGCAGATTGAGGACACCACCTGTTCACACTACTCAGAAGCTTAGCTAATAACTGTAGACAATATTATCAGAGTAGATTTTAATGAAAAGTGTTAGGAATCAAATCCCTCTTTGCTTGCGGGCATCTTGTAAGGTCTGTAGGGTGATGCAGTGATATTGGAACCTCACCTCTGCTTGGCAAAATTCACCAGGGTCAGGGCCCCAGTACAACACAACCTGAAATCAAACGGGGTCCTTGCTTTATCTGCAAAACCTATTAGATTAGAACCAATGTAAGATAAAAACATAGCAGCATATAGAGGGTCTGCAGCTCATTGTAGAACTAGATGTCATTCTGCACTCCCTTACACCACATGACTTTACCGAATCACACTCAAAGAAATCTGTCTTTGTTGGTTTCAGCAGTTATTTTGGTAAAAGACAAGAATGACACAATGAAGACTTTGCTTCCATAACAGCAAATAATAATATTGACCACCCTGACCATACCAACTTCCACTTGTGTTATAAAAAGCTGTACTTACACGACTTTAGCTGAATTATTTTTAAACCTCATGTATTTCTTTAACTTCTTCAAATCATATTTAGAAGTAGCAAGATAGAAACAAAACCCCTTCTTGCAAGAACTTTGTTATAACACATAAGGATAAAGTACCAGAAGCGGTCTTGGAGACCACACTTGAAGAGGCTCCCGTTCAATCCCAGAAAAGCTAAAAAGTATGTTGAAGGATTAAATTTCTATGTATTTATTCATGAACCTGCTAGGTCCAAGATAGTTCAATTTTTCAGGGCAAAATACATGAAATAATCAAACAGAAACTAGGTGGTTTACAAATTCTAAAATCAGTGTGATCTTTAATAATCCTGAATCAAACTATACGCTTGAATCTATAGTACTTTAATAACAGTGGAATATAATTAATAATCACACAAAAGAATGACACAGAGAGATACCATATGACTGGATGCATCATGAAGCAATCACCAAACCACAGAAATTCATGTTTCTAAGGTAAATACAATGTTTAATAAAAGAGATCCACAGCTATTTATAAACTTAGAAAAACTGTGCCTTTTTTTATGGAGAAATACAGAGCATTCCCTACTGACTCCATTAAAAGTAAGTCCCCTAAGGCACTGCAAAACTAAATATTTTTGTACAAGACTTCATAGTCAGAGCTATACAGTATGTGGAAATAGGCCTCAGGGCAGTAACACACATCACCAAATTCCCCTCCGTGAAAGCAGGTTGGAATTGTGCTTTCTGGCATACAGATAAAACAGAATGATTACTCTTCTATTCAGAATTGAAGCCATGTACTGTTTTCTTTTTTTAAAGGTGCATTCAAGATGTTGAGGTTGTTTTTATAAATCATCAGCTAATGTCAGCACCAGTAATCTCATATCAAAAGAGCTCTGTTTAGATCTGACAATGGAAAAGGAAAACTTGATGGGTGTAATGTTTGTCAAGTGGTATGCGAAGAAATGAAGATCTTTGTTGTTCTATTCCTACAGTCAGGTATAAAAACAAGGCTGAAGAAGCTGAACTAACTCCAGAAGCATCATACATATTAATCACACTCAATCAATAAGGACCTAATCCCGCTTTCCTTTAAGTAAATGGTAAAGCTCCTGTAGATTTCAGTCACAGCTCAGTGTAGTTTTTCAAAATACAATGAAGTGGAAGGGTTTTTAAAGTGAAAAAGAGATTTACTGTATGTCTTCTTATATAAAAAATGAGACTTTTTTTGTTTGACTTATAGAAATGTCAACAGGACAGAAAAGGAATTTTGTATCTGTTGCAAAATACATCAACAAATTTCATCTCTCTGAAAATAAAGAGATGTTGTGAGTGGGACTGTTTTCTGGTTTCTTTACCAAAGGATTATCTCCTGTGCTCTGAAGTTCCTGCTTTTTAATTTTTTATGGGTCTGAAATCACCTTGAGGTCTGTAAGCTATTCTTTGCCTAGTTTCAGGAAAAATACCACAGGAAAGAAATAATAAGATTCTACACAGAGTGGGAATGAAATGTTACATTTGACTTAATCGTCTTTATTTGGAGAAGAGTTTCATAAGAAAACAGCCTGTAAGTAATGGTTTATTCTGATCTATGAAGAATGTTGCCCCCATCTTCCTTTTCCTTCAAGTTATCAGCCTGGAAAACTTAGTAATCCTGAAAAAAAGCAATTTCCTTTGTACCTGATATCCATATTTTTCCTGTCTCTTTTTTTTTCTTTTTTTTTTTTTTTTAGGCTTTAGATCAGACTCTAGGAGGATAATTATTATATTACATCTGTTTGGACAACAACCTTAGCTGATTGAGTTAAGATGCTGCTATAAGGCCAGTAAATAGGTCAAACAAATAAGGCCAAAGCACCAGTATAGGTTAGGGGTGGACCTGCTGGGAAGTAGTTCTGAGGAGAAGGATCTGGGGGTCCTAGTAGACAGTAAATTATCCACAAGCAAGCAATGTGCCCTTGTTGCCAAAAAGGCCAATGGAATCCTGGGCTGCACAGGGAAGAGTGTGGCCAGCAGGTCAAGGGAGGACATTCCCCCCCTCTACTCTGCACTGGTGGGGCCACAACTGCAATACTGTGTCCAGTTCTGGGCTCCCCAGTTCAAGAGAGACAGGGAACTGCTGGAGAGAGTCCAGCGAAGGGCAACTAAGATGATTAAGGGATTGGAGCATCTCCCTTATGAGGAAAGGCTGAGAGAGCTGGGACTCTTTAGCCTGGAGAAGAGAAGGCTGAGGGGAGACCTTATTAATGTTTACTAGTATGAAAAAGGTGGGTTGAAGGAGGATGGAGCCAGGCTCTTTTCAATGGTTCCCAGTGACAGGATGAGGAGCAATGGGCACAAGTTAGAACATAGGAAGTTCCGTTCAAATACACGGAAAAACTTCTTCACGGTGAGGGTGACAGAGCACTGGAACAAGCTGCCCAGGGAGGTTGTGGAGTCCCCTTCTCTGGAGACTTTCAAGACCTGCCTGGGTGCAGTCCTGAGTAATGTGCTCTAGACAATCCTGCTTTAGCAGGGGAGTTGGACTAGATGATCTCTAGAGGTCCCTTCCAACTCTGAAAATTTCGTGATTCCGTGATTCCATGAAATATAGCCTCCAAAAGAAATCTTCAGCGCCCTTGAGGACTCATATTAAATCAGGCTACATATATGCACATATGGAACACGGGAGAGCCTTAGAGCTCCTGACTTGGGTGTGCATACAGGTGTTATTTTGACATACATCCAGACTGTGGTTAAAATGTTCGTCTCCTCTGGCCCTACTTCAACTGACTTCCAATGGCAAAAAATGTGGTACTTGGGCAGGACAGGAGTGAAAACACCTTTCAAAAGCTTTCCTTATCAGGATGATCTGGGAAGCAGGACTATGGGGCATACCATGCAGGGCACCTGCCCTATTGGTTGGACACATTATGAGAGCAAGTACATTAAAGCTCTACTTGACAAATAATTTCATCAACCCAAAAGTGTCCATAGAGAGATTAGCTTCCTATACTCAGCTAAAGGACAAATTTAGCTGGGGAAAGCACGCCTCAGTCCCTTAAATACATTTTGTCAGCTAGAATTGGGGCCACCTTAGTTGAGATCTATGTGATTATTAATATATAAATATTTATGGTGTATAGCAAAGTAATTGTTAAATTTGTTCTTGTGGTGCTGGGAAGAGACTTGTTTAAATTTTATGCTTTTTCTGCTGATTTTTTTTTCTGCTGTCTCTAGACATGTCAACAGACTAAAAAGGACTAAGCTCATGGACTGTTGAAGCAGACTTTTTTTTAAGAAGGTAAAACAAGAGAACATAAAAATGATCAAACTGGATCAGAAAAAATGTTAGTCTGTCCATGGGCTCTGTCTAAGATAGTAGACAATAGCAGAGATCAGAGACAGATATAACACAACAAACCAGAAGTGATACTTTCCCAATATAGCCCCTAGCAGTTACAGTTCAGGGTTTAAGGAGGATGGGGCCAGGCTCTTTCCAGTGGTTCCCAGTAACAGGACGAGGGGTAACGGGCACAAGCTGGAACATAGGAAGTTCCGATCAAATATGAGGAAAAACTTCTTTACGGTGAGGGTGCCAGAGCACTGGAACAGGCTGCCCAGGGAGGGTGTGGAGTCCCCTTCTCTGGAGATTTTCAAGACCTGCCTGGATGCAGTCCTGAGTAATGTGCTCTAGGCAATCCTGCTTTAGCAGGGGAGTTGGACTAGATGATCTCTAGAGGTCCCTTCCAACTCTGAAGATTCCGTGATTCCGTGATTACATGATAATCCTAACCTAGAGGTGGCAGTTTTTGCCTTATTAGCTGGTGAGGAATTTTTCTTCAATGAATTTGTTCGACTAATTTCACAATTCACATAAGAATTTGAGCATGAACAGTGTAGCATACCAAAGAGTTTCACAGCTATATTTTATACAAACCTGTCCTGAATCAGCCTAATTTTATGTAGGTTCTTTCTGGTTTATGTAAAGGTAGTTAAAAATCTCTGTTAGCTTTTCCAGGTCCCTTAGGATTCTACAGACTTTTCTCATATTCTCTTTGTAACCATTTTTTCCAGGCTAAATGCAGTAATCCCCTCAGCCACTCCTCACACTGAAGCCAGTCTGTCTGTCTGTCCACCCTTGCTATCCCTGTCTGGGGAAGAAATAGTGCAAACGGTATCCACGATACAGACATTCTTTTTTTACCATGGTAGAATGCCATTTTCTGGTTTATTTTCTGTTCACTTTTTTGTGATTCAGTTTACTTTGCTGGCATCTGCTCGTCACTGTATCTTTCCACTGAATATTCTAGTTCTATTTCCTAAATGGAAATTTTTAGTTCATGGTCTAATATTGTATCTAGAAGTTTAAGAGCTTTTTCACATT
Organism: Dromas ardeola; assembly: GCA_013398915.1. NCBI lineage: Eukaryota > Metazoa > Chordata > Aves > Charadriiformes > Dromadidae > Dromas > Dromas ardeola. The sequence goes on along the minus strand of VYZM01019794.1, from coordinate 190,649 downwards.
TTTAATATTCATTTACACTGAATTCTATGTACCATTTTCATTCTCTGGTTACTCATTATCATGAGGTCCTTATAAAACTCTAAAAAATTGGGTTTTCTAATATCTTAGCAGCACCACCAAATGATCAAGTGGTCTTTCATTTCCTCTTCAAGGGTATTTATAAATTCATTCCTTTAGCTTTGATATATAATGAATCTGTAAATCAAGCTTTAAATTTTACATTAAGCCAATAGTGGGTTTAATATTAACTATAGATTTAATAATTTTTCTTCATCCCATGTTTAAGGAGTGGAGGCTTCTCCAGTTCCTTGTTTTCAGGTCTGCAACATCACCTTCTTAGGAAATCATTACTAATTTCTACATTCATTGGCCGACTTTATCCCAATTTAACACAGATTGAAGTCTTCGAAGTAAGGTTCTTTATACCTTGTCAGAAAATGACCGTCAGAAATTCATACTCTCAAAAGGTCAGTAAGAAACTCAATCACATCTGAAGTGTACTTATCATTTTGCAGAATGAAATTGTGAGTTAAAGTAATGCCTGGGTTCTAATGCATGTGGCTTGTGTTCCAAAAACCAACCTCGGTTGGAAGGAGAGGAAGCGCAGAAGAAATGCTGTGATTATTTCCAATGGCTTGTAACTCATTAAACCTACTGGTCCTTTTTATAAGTCCATGAAAAGACAAAACAGGAGAAGAGAAAAAAATCTTTAAGTCCTAATGCTTGTAGTGTTGTGCCTTCTGAGCATACAAGTAATGGGAATTAATGTGTGCACTGAATGCAGTCCAGACTCCTAAGTAATGAGTAATTAGTACTACGCTATACTACATTAAGAACCATTAGGTGATAATACTTCTCCTTAGTCCAGTTTTACTGGGACATTTCTTTCAGATTAATTTGTTCTGTTCCCAGAAAAAAAAAAATCAATTAAAGATGATGAAATAGATAAAAAACAACAACAAAACAGTAGGCACAAATGACTTCTTTATATTCCTGTGCCAGTTGCCTTAAAGCATGCACCAGTGTGAAGTGGAAAGCCTGTGCAGCTAGAAGGACTAGTGGAAGGGTGAAGGGAGAGGAAAAGAAGGTGGGTGGATGACTAGTTGCCTTCTTCACACATATTGTTAATATAGCTGTACCAACAGACTGAGAAAGATATCCTAAACTGGGTGGATGTCTCTCCTCAGAGGAAAAGTCGGAAAAAGACTACGATGCCCTGATTCACCATTTCTTCTCATATCGCCCACAGTCACTAGACCCCTCTTCCGGAACTGTGAAAAAGCCACAATACGGTGAGATAACTTCATATGTTAAAGTCATCTGTGAGCTACATGATTGTATTGTGGGGACACATTTTATCTTCATCTCTCAAATTTGTTACAAATCTGTTTAGACTGTTGGGGCTCCTTTTTTGAGTTGTCTATGCCTGAAGCTTCCCAGGTCCTAAAATAGCAGTAAACTCTCCTGGTTTTGTGTAACTGTGGACAGATTGTAAATGCCATAGTGCCTTTCAGTTGAATACCAAAGCATGAACATAAAATATGCATTTGCAATTATTATTTTCTAGTGATGTTGTCACCTTAGAGATTCTTTGGTGCTTATCAGGGGTTAAAATGACATACACTGTCAAAGTAATTCACAAGTTGACAAGTACTATCTCTCTTTAACCATACTGCCAATGAACAGCCAGACAATTCATAAGAGGGTCTTTAAAACCAGAAAAATCTGGCTTGACATGCTATGGAACCTGCCCATCAAACAAGTCAGGTCTTTGTGCTAGTGCCAATGTGCCACTTGAGCTAGCCAATACCTGCTGATATGCGTCTTTTTGGAAAAAGAAACTGTCTGCCCTAGACCCACTAGGACCTTTATTTTGGGTAAATACAACGCATTTAGGAATCTCAATTGAGTACTCTATATTTATCTTTTATTTTCAAATATGCCTGAGTAATTCAAAAGCCTCAGACTTATTTTCAGGAACGGATAAATGGGATTTTAAAATTTTCAAGACTGTTTTTATTGTCACTATTATCTCTGGAGTGGAGGAAAAGGAGAAATTACTAGTCCCAATGCACAATACTCACACAAACTAGTATGAAGCTTCATAAAAAAAGGAGATGACTTGTGCTACTTTGCAATGTCATCTTTTTTTTCACTTAGGCCTCAAAACCAGAAAATTGACATAAATTGAATGTTTTACCTATGCCTAATAAGAAGTAGAACCCCAAGTGTTAGAAAACAAGGAAGACAAAATTTCTCTTAACAGAGGCTTTACACTTCATACTTTCGCTTAATGTAGGTTTTCGCTTGCCCTAGTGTGTCTTTACTAGGCAACTTCACTCCTACTTCCCTGCCTTTCAATCTTAACTGAATTTGGATTTTACCTAGTGAAGATAAAGAGGATGTACCGTAAATTCAAAAAATCATCTTTTACTTTTCAAAATATTAAGACAGCCCATTTCATCAGTTGCACTGAAAGTCTGGCCTTTCTCCCTATCAAAAGACACTTGGAGAAGAATAGGTGATGCCCTTCTTGTGTGACAGCCAGCTCAACAGTTCAGATGGAAGTAGTCATGAATATCAACAGCCAAGCAGGTATCTAAGTCAGAATTAGATGGAGTGTCCTCCTGAGGGGCCAGCATCTCTTCTCAGAATATACAGGAAGCCAGGAAAAGTGCTACATGCCCAACATTTACACGGCTCAAGTTAGGTGAGATCAAGAATTCCTGTCGGTCTGTGGCAACTGGATCACTGTAGAGAAAATGTGACTCTGACAAACTTCCCTGATTTCCTTCATAGGTTTAGCTTAGAGCCAGTTTAGTAGCTGCATTTCAACTGTTAATGTTTGTACAGTCAAGAATTCCATAATGGAAAGTATTTCTTCTGCTTTCATACTCAGATGAAGAAATCTTCTTGATTTTCTGAAACTGAAAACTAAAGTTAAGCATCAACTTGAGTTACCCTAAATGTCACAGGCAGTTGAGAAAATAGGCAATTTGGTTTTATATCTCTCTCTCTCTGTGGTATCTGAAAGGACCACATTTTGAGGTAGAATTCCCAATGAATTCAGAAATTTATATTCTTCTGGAACTATGCTGACAGATTTCACGCTCCGCTGTCACCTGAGAATGTAAAAGATTTACACTATACATTAAAATACGACTTCCCACTTTTTTTTTTTTATATTTTTTTATGCCAAGTAAGTCAGTGGGATTGTATGCAAAACTTCCCTGTGGACTAAACAGAAGTCCTTGTTGAAATGAAAGGTTAATGGCTTGGTATCTATTACTTTTTCCTATACTTACTCTTTTTAAACAAAATTATATGGAAATACTAATACAACTTCTTCAGAAAATGAATGTTCATTCTTTATTCCTACTCTTTTTGATCTATGCTTGTTTTCTTTTTCATCATGGTAGCACACTAACATGAAGAAGACTATTGGTGACACATGTCTGTGATCCATGCCACAAAGAAACAGCATCTAATCCATTTTACTTATTCCAGATTCCGGTGGCTCACTTTGCAGACTTGTTGTAAACCACTGAAAAAGTTCCACATTGTACAGTATATTGCTAGGACCTCTGAGCTAACTCAGCACTTTTCAGGCAATATTGTTTATTGGTTCTTTTGACCCTCACATTACTATTTACAAAATTATCAGTCCCTGAGGGAATTGGAGTCCTCCACAAATTCTTAAATTTTCATAACTTTTGTTATTTTTCTTACATTTTAGAGTTCCATATTCTGTAAAGAAAGGGTGGAATAATAGTATGAATGGCATAATGGAATAATATGTGTTTTTCGATGCATATTGTCATGTATCATGAGATAAGTACTGATAGCTACTAGCAGAAAAAGAAAAAGTTTTGGCACTCCTATCTGATATCGTCATGGTTAGACCTACTTTCAACAATACCTAGGAAATACCTGTTAATTTGCTAGGCCTGACATTTTAGAGATATGTGGCCTTAATTCTTCATCTAACATTCCTTCCAGACTGGAATTATAACCAGTGTATCGTGGTACTTTGGTGGTCATGTAGAAAAAGCTCCAGACCTTCTATTTTCTTGTTTTTATATACCAGCTATACCTCTGCAAGGTAGAAGGGTGGGATTTAGTTATGATGATAATAATTAAAAACTCTATGAAAAACTACTACACTAAGGCAGAAATATTGCATACCAACTTTGTTCAGAGTAAAACAAAGTTAAGAGATTAGGAATTGAATTCAGTAAACATTATCTTTGTTTTGTAGACTAAAATCTGTTTTCTCAAAGAGACAGCTTACATATGGTTATTGCATAATAGATGTTCTCCACGTAGAGAAGAATAATAGCTTCTTTTCTTAACTTAGAAAAATAATTATGTGATCTGATTAAAAAATTTTGTATACCTAAATATGAAGATATCAAAGACTTATTTTAAATAGACTTGAAAGAGAAAAGCTCAAGAAGCAAATTCCTTTCATTTCCTTCTGGGCTCAGTTTCGCACTGCCTTATGTGCCTTTAATCTATAGTAGTTGTACTACAGGATTCAGTGGCAGCGAGGTAGCCTCTAACAACTTCTGTCAGATATGGAAGGGTATGGCTGAGGTTTAAACCATTGCAAAAAAAAAAAGTTAAGTGACTGACTGAAAGGCAGTTATTGCACATGCACTATGCTTCTTACTGACTGAGACTCTAAGGCTGTACCTACTCTGCAAAGTGGAAAGCACAAGAAGCTTTGTGATCGGTTTCCTTCCTTTCCCCTTTTTATTTTCCAGCTTATTAGTTTATTTATAGTTGGGGGAGAAAGCACCCATACTCTGCTAAGGCAAAAGATATACACTTGTGGACTGACCTTTGTCCTTCAATGACACTTAGAACCAAAATTAAAAGTTTTTCTAAGAGGCATGCTCCCACACAAAGAAGAATTTGTCTTTTGGTGACACTTAAAACCAAAATTAAAATTTTTTCTAAGAGGCATGTTCCCACACAAAGAGGAATTCAGCCAGTGGAACACAAAGGCCTCATTACATGAGACTGACTGATTGCAGCAGTGCTGATAACATCCCCAAAAATTCACAAATGTAAAACTGAGGCAGATTCACAAAGGACCTTTTCTGCCACATGTTGATGCAAAGGAGTCTAGAAAGTTTTCATAATTGTCTATGTGGGATCTTTTCAGACTTACAAATCTTAACGTCAAACAGACCCATTAGAAGCATCTAACCCAACGTCAGAAAAAACACGTAGTTTTTCTCACAGAAATTTCCGGAGAACTTGTGGGTGATTAAGCATTCTTGCTGTCTGCAGTATCAATACCCTGAGGCAGTTTTTCTTTTGAGCACTATGAAAAAAGCTGGCACATTTTTAAGACCTAATCCAAAGCCCACTGGAGCCATGGAAAGCAAATGCAGATGTCTACGTCTGAGCTACTGATTTCGCTGCCTTCACAATTAATGAACATAAATAGACACTCTGATAGCAGTTTTTCTCCTGCCAAAGTAGATATCTAAAAACAGTTACATGAATCACACCTGGAAGTGCCTCTTTCTTTTCATCAACTGTAAAAGAAGCTTAGGATGAATAGTTCAGATATACACATCCACACTATCCACATCAAAAGTCAGATGAAATGCAATCCTCCCAGAGAATCTTTTTGTAGACTGTAACTGAATTTGGTTCAGATCTGTCTTTGCATTGCTATTGTATATGACAGGCCTTTGCAACACAAAAAATGTTGCAATAATTCTCTCTATATGGAAAATATAAAGGTCACCTATAACTATAGGAGTGGATGGGATTTGCTTCAGATAACTTTTGAAATTTAAAAAATAAAAATAAAAATCACTTAATATGATTGTATCAGTGAAGATACCGGCTAAAACAACCCTACAAATCTGTTTCAGTGTAGAACAGATAACAAATGCGTAGTATGCAATATGCATAAAAACTGCTGATTTGTAGCATGCTACAACATAATAAATGGGTTTTTACAGACTACAAAATATTTGTGCTTATGATAGCAGTATGCTTTGAAGCAATATTTAGTACCTTGCAAGAAGTAGAAATGAAACTGTAAAAGACATATAGATAAATCACAACTGTAGTATTTCATCTGTTCAGGTAATCTACACATGCTGCTTCTCTAAAATGGAATGTTTTTAATTTCTTCAACATATTAACTATAAATGCTATGTGAGATTGATGATTTTACAGTCAACGGCCTACACCAAAGACAAAAAGCATGCTGATATGGTATTCTGCTCAAGAAATACTCTTTTTCATCTCCCTGGTATTATCAAAAAACTTGACTTGCTTTAAAAACTGTTAAAATTAACTACAGTACTTTCTTTGTGTACTCACATCTTCATAATTTTCAGATTACCTGCCAAACTGAGAAAGTGATTTCACATCAGGTTTAACTTGTCCAGATGTTAAAAACAATCTCATCTGGTTTTATTAAATAAAACAAGCTTGTGCAAGACCTCCAGTTAAAATGAAGTAAAGAATGTGCAGTTTCAGAGTAATGCTAATAATGCCTGTTATTTGTATTTATTGACCAGAGGAAAAATCACTGTTCTTTTTCAGAACTGCAGAGGCATGAATTTTCTTAAATCTCAGAGCCATATTTTTCATGAGTAATGTATGCGGCTAAAGCCAATACTGCTAGATTTATTAGGAATGTGATGCTCAGTATTTCTGAGAACTTAAATCAACAATATTAATCCGATAACGTTAATTACAGAGCTATTTTGCAAACTCCCGTGATTATTCAGGATCAAGAGTCAGTTATACCACAGTAAGTAATTTATTCTTCTGTCCTTTTTTAAAAAATAATTTTGAAAGGATCACCATAATACAAAATGGCCTTCATAACTGTTAAGCATGTATGTTGATCCAGGGCAAAAATCCTATTTTTAAGAATAATTAGGGATTTAGGAGTATGGAACACATTCAGATTTACCAAGGCTTATTAGTTCCAACTCAGCACTATACTAATGCAACTACATTGTTTCTGCACAGACCTGGCTTGCATCCAGCCAGCTCACAGCAGAGCAACCAGGAGTGTCTGCAGCCCTCCATGGAGACACACAGTTCAGCACTCAGGACCTAAAGGTCGCATTCAGACCAGCCACCACAGCGCTGAGGATGGATGTTGGCTCCTACTAGAGATTAGCAGTTTACGTTGCCCTGTTAGCCAGTCTGTCGGGTCCTTTGCGCATTTTTCTCAGCCTTTATAAATGATGAAACTCCTGACATTTTTGGAGAAAACACATGCAATACTGTGTGTTCCCCTGTTTGGTGACTGCAGGAATAGAGCTGATAGAGAAAAATACCTACTGCATGGCTCAGTGAAGGCTATTTTATTTTTTTTTAAGAATACAATAACTTTACTGTTAGAGGGTATGCAATCCATGGAAGTCACTGGTGCTTAAATCTTAATCCCACCACTAAGATTTCCTCGGAAACACACTCTATATCCTGGGTTTTCCTTCCATGGGCAACTTTGAATGGAGAAAAATCACATTCAGACCTCCAGTGGGTCCCTTGCTTTGGTGTCACGCCTACCGCCCCCTTTGAGTACCGGGATCCCACTTGGCAGGAGGCAGGCTGAACCGCTCACTGCTCGCCTAAACACAGATGCCTCAACAGGCATGATAACAATCGGCTGAATGTGGCCATAAATTTCTTCTGAAATGTGGTTGACTAAAGATGAAAAGCAGCATCTACAGGGAACAAAAGCATGAAGACAAGGTTATATGATTCTATGATTCTATAGCTCTAACTCCACTTAGTCAGTCTGAAAATCAGATCTCAGTTGTTCGGTTTGTTTTAATTTAGAATTAAAATAAACTGGTAAAAAGGCTAAAATCTTGGGAAGGCTAAAGCAAAACCAGCAGGAGCAGTTTATTCAACTATATTATAGTTCCAAGAAGAAATGAGAAACCATTGGAAAAGAAAACGTGCTTAGGAGCTGAATATCACTGTAGTTCACGTGTATGAGTCTTTTCTTCTATGTGAACCAAATGTATTTTTCTGTCATGACAGAATGAAGCCTACTTTTAATATCTTTCTTTGAACGTATTGAAACCTTACTACTTCAACATGAGATGAATTAGTTGCTAGAGAAAAAGATGGATTTGCCACAACTGAGGAACTAGATTAGTATTTTAGGGAATTAGCCAACCCCATCTTTTGTTTCAGCTATGTTGGGAAATATCTCTTCTGTACTATAAATCAGTAGAACATATTTTGTTTTAACTGCATGCATAAAATATGAAATATTTCAGGCCAGTTCCTGCTACCCCATAAGATAATGAAAAAATTCCTGAAACATTCATGGACTAATACCACAAGTTATCAAATGCCTCTGTGTCACACATATTAATTGAGAGAAGTTAACTACTAAACAGAAAGAATGCTAATTCATGGCCACCAAACAGGCATTTGAAAGCTAACTCATGCTGAGGGATTACGGAGAGAATTTCTTTAAATAGTAAGGTACACAACAAGGGCTATTTTGAACGCCAATATCCTCATCTTAGGAAATGAGATGACATCTGGCATACGCTGGCAGTGTTAATGTTTAAGAGGAAGAAAGTGCTAATATTGGTACTCTTGGAACCTAGAGGATTTTTATGGGCAGAGTCTTTAAAACTGTGCTGCAGTCCAGCTAGCAGGGATGAAATAAGCAAAAGCGGCTGGTACCTGTCATCAGAGGACTCATTCCTTTCTCCAGGTAATTGACAACTCCAGCCAAGGGGTTTGAATGTTTATGGGCTATTGATCTAGCTGACACAGCACAAGCTAAGTTTCATGTAAAAGTCTGTACTCAAATCAAATTAGAGAATAGGTGAGTGACTCATAAAACATCTACCAGCTCTAGCGTAAAGAAAAAAGAAATTGCATTGAAATGGGATGTTTCAGTAAGAGGTCATACCTCTGATCATGCCAGAACTTCCTCCATACTAGCCTTATTTATTTGGCATTTCTACAGATTATTAACTATTTTCTACTACTACATGAAATGATTCAATGGAAGAGTTCATTCTGGTAGGAAAAGAGGAGCCAAACCACAGCCAGTGACCCAGACCACCTTATTTCAGTACTCTGCTAACAGAACATATTTCTGACTGAAACATGGGAAAGCTGACCATTGAGGTCCATTTTGTAAGGAGTAGAACAGGTCTAGGGATTAGGAAGGGAATCTGTGGAGGAACTAGATTTCCCCAAATCTCAAATTTGAGATTCACCGAATCTCTGTTTTCTCAAGGAAACTCTATTTCTGTGTTCCTTACAGATGTTTCCCAACAATGGAACAGCAATTCTTCCATGCGAGGGGGAAAATAAAATCAAGGAGCAATCATATTTCAAGATACAGCCAGCAGAAATTTTCTATAAGGGTTCTGCAATATTTAAATGCTAATCTTTGTATTTTGTCACAGAGTTATCTACTTTTTTAGTATTACAACTAAATTTGATATATTATGGATCTTGTACTAAGCAATTTGGCTCAAAAAAAAAAGGAAGGAATTCCTAATAATACAGTATACAAATATGTCAGAGGTTTACACTTTTCAACAAAAAGACCTGCAGCCTGATAAAGAAGATGGAAATGAAGGTGAGGTGAAATTTAAAGGAGACATCAATTTTTGATACCAAACAGAAGCATTAGGGAATTAATATACCAACAATATAGCATCTTAATATTTTAGTAGGATATTATCACAGTAAACTCTCTGTGGTCTAAAAGGTTATGACAGTTCACAAAACGTCAGCACATCTTAAAACAATGGCTTTGTTTCTCCTTTCAAATGCATCTTACTTTCATATAGCACCAGGAAGTCATTGTCCCTGCTGTGATCAGAGATTACAGAAAATAGAGGATGTAGATTGTCATGCTTCATTGATTACATTTTTATTACATTTAATGTTATTTAAATGATTGCAGAGCATACTTGAAAAATTGGTGCCGCATCCTTGCCCAGAACCCTTAATGAAAGGCTGTGACTAGAGCAGTGAAATATATGCTAAAGGCTATCCAGTTATTGGCATAAAGATTGCAACTTTTTTTTCGCCTATTATTGTTGTATTGTACATTCAACTTAATGTTTAAGCACAGATAAGTAAATAATTAAATAAAAACAATGTTGCATTAATCTTTCTTTTCCCCTAAAATAAAAAACATATTTTACAAAGTGAATCTGTGAGTACTGAAGATCAAATGTAACAGAGTCTTTCTTATGGACTGTTTGGATTTTTCAGAAATCTTCATCTCAAAAAATATAAAGAAACGGCTACACTTTTTAATGGGCACAGATAATCAAAAGAATAAAGGCCTTTACAGGCACCTGTCAGTATCCAGAATGAAGCCTCCTGCAAGGCACAAAAAGGTTGAAGAATATCATTGGCTTTTGCTTTGTAAAGTTTAGGTAGCCATGAAAGAAAAGCTGAAAAGATCAGAGAGGCTGTGAGAAAAGACAGCGAGAAAACTGGTTCTGAGCAGACAGGTGACGTACATTAAGCAAAAGCAGTTCTGTGTTTTAGTGAAAGAGGGTTCGGGGCTCAACAAATATAAAAATAGATGTCATTGAACTTCCGACACTGTCATGAATTTCACCTAACAGAATCAACCTCTACCACCCTGAACCAATAATTATCCAAACAGAGCAACAACATGTTGCTTCAACATATGAAATCTTTTCACATCTTCTTTTAAGCACAGATGGATATGCTGGAAGTCCCCAGTAAGTTTACAATATCCCGTTCATGTGCGAAAACAATTAAGAGAAAGATATTGCTTTAGGTATGAATACAGAAAATTAATTATGTTATTTTAAAACCTATGCTTTTAACTGAAATTTTTAAGTAGAAATTTGCATTTTTCATGTTTGCATGAAAAAGGAATGACATCTAGTGGCAGATTAAATTAGTTACTACTCTGTAGTGGTAGAGAAGGATGCCGTAAGGAAATCCATCATCGGGTTGCAGTGGTATGGAATTAAATGGAACAGATCCTGGTAACATTTATCAGTGTGATTCACTTTGCACCTATCAGAGCAACACTGACCACATCTCTTTCATTAAAAAAGTTAAGGGTACACATGCAGGACTGTACCTGAGAGAAAATAAAAAAGGGGTACATTGTCAAAACCAAATATTTAAACTATACTAGCAAATATGACTGCAAGCAAAAAAACAAGCATAAAATATGTTATTGTGGAAGAAAAAAAAAAGTACAGCAGTCCAAGCAACTACTTATCTCTGCAATTTTTGCTCATTTGTGTTGATTTTAGTTAGCCTATGTAACATTTTTAAAGCTAGGAATGCTTTCTGACCCATGTAATTTTTCCAAAATAAGGTAATTCTTTCCCAGCTCCATTATGCAATCTAAATAGATCACTTGAGGAAAGTGCTGGTTTTGTACTATCGTTTAGTGGTTTATTTTATTTATTCTTTAAATGATGCAATAAAAAAGAATGACCAAGGCAAAGAATAACACCATCCAAAGATACTTTCACTTCTGAAAATTTAGATCACAATAGTAAAGAGATGAGGTTTTCTTCAAACCTGGTATTTTGGGAGCGTATGCATTATTTTAATGAAACTGTATTTGTGTACTCTTCTCAAATATGCAGTGAGTCACTGGGACAGGTCTTGTGTTATGACAGGAAATACAGGCTACTGGGTCACTGTCATTTCAGACAGGAGAAGAAAAGGCAAAAGAAAATTTGATGTAGTGCCAAACCACAGGTAAAATTATCAATGTACATTCTGCTAATTTCTTCTTTGCCTTCTGAAAGCTGCAGTATTAAGAGGCAAAAATCACAGTCTTCAGTTGATACTGAATGAAGTATGTTGTGAATAGAGATAGGATCCCCTCAAACCTCATTTATTGCCAAAACTTGACTTGTGTTGCAGCTTTGATAAATTACAGCAATTTCCAAATGCATGACTGGGATTCAGGGAGATATGGCATGTGTTATCGTGACTGATATAGCTGAAGACTGTCAGTAAGATGTAAATTCATAAATGCATTACTTTTGTTCTTGAGTTGATTTCTATGTAGAATATTGGCAGGTATATTTTGCTTGTCATTTTAATCTCTACTTTTAGAAATATGAGGTTTTATGAATGGTTCTTCTGTAGTTGGAAAAAAAAACTAATCAAGGCACAATGACAAGCATTCCAATAAGACTAGCTGACAAGCATTCTGTTTGCATTGCATTTTATCTAAACATTATTAAACTTTTACATTGGAATTATGTCAATGTAATTTCATCTGTAAGGGTCCAGCTTCATAAAACAGATTGGATGAAAACTAACCATTGATTGGTCAAAAACTGTTTCAGTCCTAATTAATGGGCAACCTGTAGACTAGGACAATACATTCTCTGTGTCCCCCATTCAAGTGTCCCACTCAGTAAGTACATCAGTTCAAATTTTCCTGGACATGGGCCCAAAAAAGCTCAGGGTTTCTTTTTTTTAAATAGCTTGATAACTCACTTTAAACCTGGCTACTGGCTGTACACGCAAATCCCTATTTCTGCACTTGGCAACAGTATGAATGCCTAAATGGGGAGATCTGTTAATATCAAGTGATCATAAATAATACATACATAGCAATGCCCCCCAACAGAAGTCTTCCATAACAACTTTGGAACTATTTTTTTAAGTGCTATTTCACAAATAATTGAGAAAATTGTCTTAAAAGTTAATCCATAGTCTTTCCTCAGATGTAGGAGTTCTTGATGCCACCCTTGCATTGGGCAGAGAGGACTCCAGGACTGGAGCAGATATAACTTCATCTCCAGCCACTGCCCCAGTTGCTGTCACAGATCTTAGGTAGTGTCGTAAATGTAAGTTTTTCTAAACACAAGAATGAGAAAATGGAATTAAATTCTGAAGGTCCTTATACACTGATACATTATTTCCACTCTAAGCCTTTTTCCTGACAAGCTTCATTAATTCTTTCGTGTCCTTAGTTTTCTACTTCTGTCTCCTTATCACCTTCCTCCTATCCTTCCTTCCTTCCTCCAAGATGAAACAGTTCTAGCCACTTTGCCTGCCCTCCATTTCTCCTCTCATCATGTCAGTTTAAATCCAAAAATTTTTCTTAGATAGTACATCATATTTCTAGGTGCTTCTGAAGTCAATTTGTTGTTGGAGATCTATTAACACGGAATGGTGAGGGTGTAATATCTATTTATGTAAGTCATTACCAAACTTCCATGTGTTCCATGATTGATCTGACGAGCCTCTGTTATAAGCAGGACCCTGTCTGCATACCATTCCTTAGTATTAACTATAAACATCAGACGTTATCACTGCTAGAAGCAGACACTGTCTGAAAAACATACCGTTAATTTCAGACTACAGTCAGTTAGAATAGGCTTAACCGAAAAGTAAAATTACTGAAAAGAAAATTGGTTTTGTTCTATCTCAAACCAGGACAGTCTCATGTGGCAAAACTGCCTAATTCTCATCTGAAATGAGAAAAAGAAATGCAGATTTCAGACAGTGAAATCTATTATATTAACAGAATAATATCTTCCCAGTCTCAAATCAGAAATACACTATCTAAGGGTTTGATCCTTTCTGGCTGAAATTAATGCCAAATCTTCTCCAAAGTTTAATGAGACAAGAATAGGCTTCAAATTTCAAATGTCAAAGAACATAGATGACAGAATTAATCAGCATCTCTTTTAATTTCTTGCAACAATTAGCTATTTTGTCAGAACAGATGAATCCAAGTGAGATATTTGGCTACAATCCTTTGGTTTTGGCTTGGTACTGATAAAGCTTTCATTGCACAGCAGTGCCAGACCACCATTTAGTATACTGGAACATATGTTTTGATGAAAGTTCATCCTACATATTTATTTTATCAAGAATTTCTTACAATAAAATTAGCCATTACACAAACGACATCAGAAATGTGTAAGCAGCCCACACCCCAACTTTATAAAAGTAACTGCTACTGTATTTTTTCGCAATTTCCAAATGCACAAACAGCAACACTTACTTAATTTCAATCAGCTGACAGAAACAAACTGGCAGCCAGATATGATGGAAATAAAAGTATTTGTATAATGAATAGCATGGACTTCCAGATGCCGGAAGGAGGACACTTCAATAGCAGTCACTAGCATGGGTTTTTCAACTGACTTCAAACAATGACTTCCATGCCAAATAAGCAGGCAGCTCTTTCCCTACCTTCCCTTTTATTTTTTTTTTTCTTCCAGCTGGAGAGAACACTTGGAAAACAGCTCTTTTGTCATTATTCACAACTATTGTGCCAACTGGTGAGAAAAAATCTATTTCCACTATCACATTTTTCCATGTTGCAAAGACAGTAGCTTTGAAGATCTAAACAGATACATACCCTTTCCCCCTAGAGGTAATACTTGTCCTGGATACAATTATGCTGAATCTCAATGATGTATCTAAAAGAAGATGTAAGCATCTCGTTTTTGCAGTAGTTGGCATATTAAAAAGGCACAGATGAAGTTTTTCCCTGTAACGTTTCTGGGGTTACTGTGCTATTTCACACGCAGAATAAATGAGACGCAGTAAAAAAAGAATAGTTCTCATTTGGAGATAATGTGACATAGGAGCAATCTTCAGGAACTGAAAAAGCACTGGGGTCTATGGGGTGGAGCAACAGACCAGATGCTGAAAGACCTGGATTTTATTCTTGGCTCTGCTGCTCTTTACTCAGCTGCTTAACTTCAGCCAAGTTACTTCACAACTTGTGACACCTCCCATCTGAATTGGCTGGTTTGAAGATATTCTAAAGGGTGGAGATTCTGGGTTGCTAGAAAGAAAAATCACCTTTGCCATACATGCACCCAGAAGAGTGCTGTAACTTTTGGATGAGGGAAGTTTAGTCACACCTCCAGACTTCCTATTTCCTCTTGGCTAGCGATAAAGCATCTTACTGCTCCACGTAACGACTTCAGAGAAAGGGCTTCAAAGACATTTAACTTTCTCCATTAGGGAACCTACGCACCATAACCTCTGTGCTTTATATCAGCTTGTTGAGACCAGGTGTCTCACCTCTAAGTGTTGCAAAACAAAAGCTGCAGGCTCCTTAGAGAAATGCCCAAAATCTCTCCCTCAGTTACATCCAAAGTACTCCTCGTGCCTCTCTGCTGGCGGCTGAGAGTGGCTCACAGTCTCGAAACTCTATCAGTTCAACAAAAGGTTTATCCCCTTTTCAAAGCTTAATTGACTTCTTGCATGTGAATTTTTGTATCAAGCCACTTATTGAGTCTGTCAAAAGATCTGTAAGTCAACCTCCAGAAGCTGTTGTACAGCTGCTGTCACCTGTCCCCATGAAGATTGCTACAGGCATGCTCCAACACCTAGGCCTGTTGCACAGCCATCAGAAATCTGCAGTAAACTGTTTGTCCTTCTCCTGAAAACGTCGCCTGGATATTCAGCTGGAGATCACTGTCTTAAAAAGCACAGTAATTCAGTAATAATACAATGGCTCCATCTGAGCTTTATAGTTTATTAGCTACATGCATATTCTATGTAGAGACTTTTAAAAAACACGTTATTTACCTAATAGGCTATAATGACTCCTTCAGCGCTTTATAGTAGGCTATATAATTTCTCCTGACTTCATGGATCATTGACATGATAGATGCATTCTCCTTTCATTCTCCTGCAGGCACATAACTTCCATTATCATTAATGAGACTTACAAACACATACTGAGAAGAGAACATATCCCTTATTGGTATTTGTTACCCAAAGCACCACATTTGAATTAACCTCTCTGCTATGAAGCAGCCAAGGACAGATACTAACAATCAGATTGTTCCATGATCTCCACTATCCATTGTGTATTTAGTTTGTTATTTATTATCACCATCATACTTGAAAAAATGAATAGTGAAAGAATCATTAGAACACAGGGCAATTAATTTCTAATTCCATGTCTAGAACTAAATTGCTGTGCAACTTTCAGCAAGTTGAAACCTCTTTATTATTTGTATAACAAGGATAATGCTACTTACCATGTCTTCCTCAAAGGGGCCTTCTGATGCTTAATTAATGTATGTTTGCAAACCTCTATTAGATCATTAAACAGAAGGCAATGTCTATGTGGTAAAAGAGCTCTGACTATCCCTCATAGGCATTTTCATAATAGAAATACAAAGAAATGATGATTAAATAAAACGCTGTTGCCTAACATAAACAGAAAGTGAGTTTTTGAAGAGATTTGCCATTTATATAACAGAAATAAATGTAGGATAGTATGCAATGGTTTACCTTTGATACAGAAGAGGTCAAATGGTTTTGTTAATGAAGTAATAAAACTTTCAATGCATTAATTCATTAGATTAAAATGAAGAAGAGATAATGGAGCTCTTTTAGCACTTCAAGTCCTCAAAACATAAATTTGAATCTTGGCTTTGTTGACATTAAAACAAAAAAAAGCGCTTGCAATGTTAAACACTCATAAAGCTCCTGTTAATGTTAAAGTATTGTAAATGTGATATTAACAAACACAATTAGGGATCCTAAATACGTTATGGGGCATATAACTGCACATAGCTCACAAGCAAATGTCAAGTTCGGATGGGACAACTTGGATGAACAAAGAAGGTAAATGGAGTTTTTTTCTAGGAGCTGTTCTCTCATATCCATCACTATTATTATTTATTTTGTTTCTACAAGACCAAAGAGTCCGTTAGTACCATAACAACCTGATAGAGATGTTATTTTATTGGAGTAACGATTTTGTTCTGTCAATAAAACATGTGAATCTTATTCGATTTTTATTTCTGATGTGCAAGTGTACCTTCGAAAGGTAAATGAGAGGTTAACTTGCTTATGGAAATTTCCTATTGCTATTTTGTCAAATTTCAGAGAAGTTACTGCCCTTCTCATTTGAAGTATAAATAAGTCACATAAATTCGCTCTTGTTACATTCCAAAGTAGGAAGTGTCTTTAGTTATATTTTTTTGACAGTAAGATGTAAGCAAGAAAAAGGGAGCAGAACATTTAAAGAGTCAAAAATAATGTGTCATGATTCTAATACTACCCCATTTCCTTTGACATATATTATGCCTGAAATATAGTATCTCCTCACTGTTTCGTAATCAATGCACTTCTTGAGTTAGACTAATAACACTGCAATAGTCAGTTGTGCATTAAAGAGGTCATCCAGGTACAGTAGGGTTCTAGAACTACAGCTGTGTATCAGGATTCCCCAGAAGACATCAATGGCAAGAAAAGTTGAAAAATCAAAACATAGGCTGTTTTTTTCTAATCATGTCAGGAAAAAGATGCAGTAGGAGAGTGATGTCTGCATAAGAAAAATCAATCCAGGTTGCTTTGCTGACTAGTACAAATGATCAGCTTGGGAAGTTGGAACTAGTCAGAACTAATGATATCACCCATTTGACCTCATGCTAGCCACAGATTCAAACATAACTGCTGAAATATTTTTCAAAATTTCCAAGTGAATCCAGCAGGTACAGATATATTTGCAACCAAATTTAAAATAAAAAAATTTGTTGCAGTAAATAGATACACAGACAATTGCTGAGGCCAAATGCATCACTAGTTTAATAACACAACAACGTACAGCAGGCATGTTGAATGTAAGTCAATGGGAAGAGGTGGCACTTTAACCTTAATATAAGCTTTGGAAAGAAGAGAAAAAAGAAGTCAGAGAAAATCACATGAAATTAGCTTCAGAGAACAGGATGCTGAAAAGCAGGAGAGCATTCTTGAGGAGAATTCTTCACAGGACCTGCCAACCAGTTATGCACCCTCACTAAAAGTGTTTCAGAGGGTGTCTGCAAAGTAAAATGAAACGTTATTGAATAGGATGAAAAACTAAGAAACAAGATGCCATCTCTCGAATGGTGAAATATGGTTTGCACACACTTCATGTAACTAGTAGTCTGAAGATAGTTTAGGGGATGGGATAATTTGCTTATGAGTGGCAAAGTGCCTCTTCCCTCCTTTTCAAAGCTCCTGGCAGGGAAAGTACAGATAATGTAATGCCTTGTCCCTCCTCAAATGGCAATCCTAACCAGCCTCTAGGATAGAGCATGTGTACGATACTCTTCATTTCCTCTCCCCTTCTACCTGCAGTTCATGCACAGGTGGGGAATATCCACAGTCTTACCTGAAGTGAAGAGAGAAACACTGTATTTTGTGAGATCTGACATTTACTTAAGATCCAAGAAGTTAAAATGCCAGTTTCTCCCTCAGGGAAACAGCACAATCGATTTCAAGTCTTTGCTAAGATACCTATTAAATTTACATTGGTCTAAAAGTGATATTGCTAGGCATGTGTAAGATTCAAATGAATTGATATTTAATTGGCTGAGACAGCCTGACGCCCATGCTATTTTACCGAAAGAATGAAAGATAAAATATCATTACCACTGCAGATCCACCTCCCAAGAAAGGAACATGACTAATATAAAAGCTTTTCAGCCCTGCATTAAAGTGTCAGTGACACGCAAAATAATCCAGAAGCATTGTGTGTCTATGTCCAGGTTGAAAAGTTTGCTCATTTATAATGAAGTACTCATCAAGTGAGCATCCATCTTATACAAAAGTTCAGAACAAAAAAAAAAACAAAAACAAAAAAATAGTGTCTGATACTGTTGGAATGAGTAGAAACATAGATGGATTTCCCTGAATAATGGGAGTAGCTGCATTGCCTCACTCATTCCAAGCACAGCTAATCTGCATAATTTTTAGTTTGCCATGACAGCATGTTTGTGGCATTTATTATGTTAGTTTTGTATATGCATGTACTGAACATGAAGATTAAACCGCATTTACATTTTACTTTTGTTCCTAATTACACTTAAGCATACAGATGAAGCCTTGCATTTTCACTCTCCATCAGTTTTTCAAGATTTTTTTTTTCTTAATAATAAGCAAGATTAGTTCTAGATGGCTCTGACATTTTATGTAGGCAGAAAATGGAACGTCTTTATTATCTCCTCAGGGATGTTGCCTTCTTCACATATGCTCTTCTACCTCCCATTAACTTTAATGGGATTTCCTCGTGCCAATCCACATGAGAACAAATATATATCTGACATACGTAATCCTATGTTCAAGGGCCACAAGCTTTAAGAAGTATTATTCTGAAGGGCTTTCGGTACCTAAGGATATATGGTAGCATAACCTTCAGGTCTAAACATATGTGTTTTGACACTTTCTTTTTGTACGTGTTGAAAAATCTGGAGGAGATACAGGATCAAACTATAAGTGAAAAAAAAAATAAAAGGTTATTTTAACAAACACTAGTTCACAAAAAATGCCAGAAATGAAAGGGGAGAAAAGGTGTTAATCTACCTTTCTTCTGTAATATAGTATTACTGCATCTTTCTCTATGAGGAGTAACAAGAAAATCATTGAGATACATCAAAGCATTAACATGGGAACTAGTAGAAATGGGCCAAATTTCCTAGTAATTATTTTTGAATTAATAATAATAATGATTCATTCTTATCCAGAATCTTACATCCAAGGACTCTAATCATTAATACATTAATTCTCACAACCTATCATTGAATTTAGTATCAGCATCCTCATTTTACAAAGGAAAGAGGGGTATGCTGTTCTCCCCTTGAGCTACCTAAAAAGGGCACCTGAGTATTGAAAAGCTCCCTCAGGGATCCACTCGTATGCTTTTCCACTGATTAATCTACTTGAGGCAAGTCTGCATCTGCAGAATTGCTTCTACCTTCAGCAAAATGGTAAGACTTGTAGAGATTTGCCTGGCAGAAAAGAATTGAAGGCGGCTTTTCTCTATGAGGGATAATGTGCTTACAAAGGGCACTATCCACTGTGTAAGGGAGCTATTGTGGCAGTGATTAGGCATAAGAGAACAAAGTTCTTATCTCATCTCAAACTGTAGGGATTCCTTCTCTGCGAACCACTAAGGGAATGACAATTTTTTTCTTTTATGTAGATTGGCTAAACATCATGATATGATGATATGATACTGGTAATAGCATTATTGCAGAAAAACTGAACACTAATATGTTAAATGTAGTCTTATCATATTTGCCTAAAAGAAACAGCTTATTGCTATCTAATTTACACTTGCATGACAGGAGAAAGAACTCTACTATAGTCAAAACAAAGCCTCCCAAAATAAATCTGTAACATCTTTTTTAGACCAACATAATTTATTGACATTTTTATAGACTATTTATAGACCAAAATAATTTTTTGCTTTTCTTCTTTCTGTCAAGAAACAGAAATTTCACATCTGCAAAACTCTGTAGCAAGATAAATAAGATAGCTCTCTAAATCGAATTTGGGTTTAGCCAGTGACAAAAATCCAGATTAAAACTTTTTTTTTTTCTAAAGAAGATAGAGCTTCTTAAAACAGAGGTTTTGTTATCTCTGGGTAAATACTAGTGTTATTTCCCAAACTTTTTATATAATTTATACCCGCATCTCATGGATATGTTTGTAAATCTGTTCCTAGTTGCTATAAAGACCAACATAGACTTGAGAATGTAGCCTGTATGCACACACTAGTTCTGAAAATATTTCTAGTCCTTGTACTTTACCATAAAACACTACTCAGTTTTTCAGCAGTCAAAAAACCTAAGCTTCTGAAGTTTTTCAAGCAAAAAAAAGTACTTTCAAATAACTGCTGGCTCAACAGTGCATTGATATTCATGAAAACACTTCTGTCCTGTTTAATGTTAGGTTTGTTCTTAAAGCCAGATTATGTTAGTGGTATTGTAGCATTTCTATGCAATTTAAGCATTTTTTCTTAATGGTTTTCTGAACTGAGGTCAGAATCAGAGTTCCTTAAATACTACTAATAACTGCATTTTTTAAATATACCTTCCGTTGCTATTCTGTAAGTCATTTGCAATCAGTTATTTCCATAGACATAACCTATCAGTAAATGTAACTTGATGCATTATTTAGAATGCACATAAAGGATTCAGAATACTACCACTATAAATCTCTGTTTACTAGAATTGCGTTCATGCAGAAACAAAATAAAAACTGTAGTCACAAATGCATTAATTTCTATGAATGTAAGAGCATCAAGGAGCAGGGAAAGCACGCCGTCATGGCTTGATGAGCCCACACAGCAGGTTTTCTGAAGCTCAACATGATTTTCAACTCTACACCTGTGCAACGACAAGAATTCAACAGTATAATGTTAATGAGGCCAATCATACTGGCATGGGAAGAGAACTTATAGATCAGTTGAAGCAATTTTGCACAGTGATAAGTGATTAGTCCTTTAAATTCAGACTATAGCTCTGCTGCTGAAAACTTCAACATTTAGATAAACACCAAAAGTATGATATTTCTAAAATAGTATGCCCGTTATTACTGTTTGGGGAGAGTTTTAGGAATTATTTTTTTACATGCAAGTACATACATGCAAAATTAGAAGTAGTAATTATAAACATTGGTAGTATTGGCAATTTACCTACTAAAAGCTAGTTCTAATAGAAAATTTCCATCCAAATTACTCTTTGAATAAAAGTGCATTTTCGACTGAATTCAAATGTTCTCATTTGTTTCCTATTCCTGACTGAATCCAATACTCGGTGTGAGAAATCCTGGTGATATAATTCTCATCAACTCTCATCTTGCATTAAAATGTTACATTTTAAATTTCCACTATCTTGATCACCTCTTTTCTGATCTGCTGTTGTGCTTCAGGACAATAGCATTTGACTTCATCATTATTTCATTCTCCCATAAAAGTAAAGATCTCCATCTAGATTTATACATTGCTGGTGAATCTGCGGTGAAATTGCCACATCACTATATATCATGGACAACGGAGGTTGTCCTGAGAGCACAGCCCACAGGGAAGAGAAAGATCATGAGATATTCAGAGGAAAACTCAAGGTAGCGCAATGCACCCATGTGATTTCTCTCAGAAATATGTGTGATAGATGACCACTCATGCCATGCTGGGTGCTAAGGTATCTGTGCAACCACACATCAGAGTTCCTCTAAAGGCTGGCCTGGTGTCTCCAGAGAACACTTGCTTTCCATCTTTCACTGTCCTAATCATCCATGAGGCTGGGGTGTCAATATTCCAGCAATGATCTGCATCAACCAATATCTATCCAGACAAGGAGGAAAAAAGGGATCTCTGAGCCATGTCTCACTGGAGCAAGCACAATGTTTCTAGGAGATGACGCTGGGCAGAAAATTCTTGCTCAAAGTTCAGTACCTATCAACTGCTAGAATTTAAATTATAATTAAGTTTCATTTTTTTAATTTATTTTTAATTGTATTTAATTTCATAGAATCATAAAATCGTCTAGGTTGGAAGGGACCTTTCAGATCATCGAGTCCAACCATCAACCTAACACTGCCAAAATCACCACTAAACCATGTCCCTAAGCACCACATCTACCAGACTTTTAAAAACCTCCAGGGATAGTGACTCAACCGCTTCCCTGGGCAGCCTGTTCCAATGTTTGATAAACCTTTCAGTGAAGAAATTTTTCCTAATATCCATCCTAAACCTCCCCCAGCACAACTTGAGGCCATTTCATCTTGTCCTATAGCTTGTTATTTTGGAGAAGAGACTGACCCCCATCTCTCTACAACCTCGTTTCAGGTAGTTGTAGGGGGCAATAACGTCTCTCCTCAGCCTCCTTTTCTACAGAGTAAACAATCCCAGAAGAATGATATATTCCCTTGCAGCTTTAAAATAATGAAGTATCTTTATCTCATTAGTTACAGGTTTTGAATTAATAAATCCTAATTTACTATTACTAACAAAAAAAAACTACTAAAAAGAAGTTAATCTGAAGGATAAGCTAAAGTAAGAATCAAGGGTATTAGAAAAGGTCAAAAAGCTGTCTGAATCTCTATTGATATTTTTAAACCACTTTGAACACTGAGAATGTTTTTATAAACATTAAAATGGCAATTTTGTAGTGATACTTCAGAAAAGTAAACAGGGCAGATAATAAATTAACCCCAAATTTGCTCACCTCATGACCAGTCATGAGCTCTAACAAAGGATGCAAGCAACTGTGCATTCAGGGAAGATGACATGATTGATATCTAACTGCATGGTCGCGTGGAAAACAGAGCTTCTCAAACTTGTTTTGTACAAAAATATCTCAGATTTGATAGAAGAAAATATCCATAACACAACTGACATTCAGAAGTTTCGGAACCATCAAAGGAGGATTTCTTTAGAAAGTACTATATTTGCATACATCTGACCATGATTCAGGAATAACCACTAGGTTCAGCTCTCTTCTCCATAAAACAATGGCCATGATATCTTCCAGATTCAGTGTCACTGACACCTTTCTCAACCTGCCCTTCTTCATCTCTGTGGTTTCACCATCACCTGTTGCCATGTGAGAAAAAGAGAGAGGGAATGTGCCTTGAGAAGCCTTCTAGACAAATGCGTCCAATGAGGAAGGACTGAGGAAGTTTTGAGATATGTCCTTGGACAGGTAATCTCCAAAGCCATTTGGAGGCAAGAACCACTCAGCACCACTCGTCCAAGGTGGCTGTGGTTTGCTCCCTGCAGTGAATGCATTGAGCAGCATAAAAAAGCCAAATATCTGTCAAGCGGTTTGCACAGCTTCTGGATAACAACAAGGCACTGAGGTCATGAGAGTGCTGTGCTTTGAGTAAGGACTTTGGTTTGCCTCGGTTGTTTACCCAAACTGTTTGCTGAATTTGCTCTGCAAATGAGAAGAGCAAAGACAACTGGTTTGTAAAGGTAAAACAAATTGAATGACAGCTATTCTCTTGCTTGCTGACTGACTGTCCTAGCAAATGGCCTTACCTAATTCTATTCATCTTTAACTCAGGAAGGAAGGGTCCTCTTGTCCTCTTCCAGATGTGTTGGCTTGTGCTACACAGCTGGGTACTTTTTGGCCAGGCATATGGGATTCTTCAGGGGAGTGTGTCAGACTGCTCTAACCGCCCACCAAGAACATGTCAGAGAGGTGCTTCTAGGTCTGATCTAGCCACGTGGCCTTGAATGCAAGGGGTTGGTTGTCTCTGCAGACATTCACATATGCTGAGCCTGGTTAATGTGAGGTGTCTCATGCAGGCCTGCAGGGCCAGTGGGGAATACCAAAATCCATATGGTCAGTATCTGACCACTGGGCTCTTTGAGTAGATTTTGGGCTAGGATCAGAGGGGGCAGGCCAGTTCAGGGATATGGCGAGTGGTGGAAGGGTCTGGTAAGGTGTCACCAGCCCTGCAACCACTTCTCCATCCCAAGAGACTCAGCTGTCAGTGCTCATGGTCAGTTCTGACCACTGACTTGGCTTTTCCTCAAGGATTCTGGCGAAACAAAGGTGTCAGCAAGAGCAACTAAACAGTTCACGAAGTATTTAAGGGATGCAAAACAATTTCTGTGTGTTATGAATCTAATACAACTATGCAAACTGTATGCCACAGAAACATCCCCTGCTGTCAGTTTTTATTACTGAAATTACAGTTATTGAACTTGAGCAGATTAATAAGGACAATTTCTCTTTTCGTTCTAATTTTTATTAAGAAAAATAAGATGTCAGATGTTCTTCAAAATATTAATGCTTCACTAGATAATAGTCAAAATGAAGTTTATAAACACTTTTCCTATTATCTTTTTAATTATATGGCTTATGATTGGTTGCATATTCCCACAGTTAAACTTAGTACTATACATCAAGAAACAAAAAAAAGTCAATTATAATGAAAAACATATAAAGAAAATTCCTGAAACCATTACTACTTTACATCAATAAAATCCAATTAAAAATGTTCTTGAAAGATGCTTTTTACATAAAATTGCATTTTAGCTAATAGTTTTTCTTTTGTTTTATTCCAAGAAGTATCCAGAAAGAGTGTTTCCATGATCCAGGGAGAAGAAATTGGTATGGAAGACCGTTGCACAAAGGCTAGCTAGAAATGGTGAGGGCAGCTGGGTAGCTGAACTCTTTTCTCTGGGCAACTGAATACCAATCAAAAGACATATGTGAAACATATGGTCACTCTTAAAGGCTGAAGTCACAACATTTTTAAGATGGAAGAAAAACCCCACTGTTTATCAGGAGTGGCATCCACTATCTACCTGAAGACTAAAATTTTCTAAAGGAAAATCTTGAAGTTGTGTAAGGTTATTGATTAAAATAGCCACAGACACCTCCTAGAGTCTCAGTGTTACTGTGTGTTGAACTTTTGCCCACCTTATATATCGGGACTCAGTACTCTAGGTAATTAAATCACTGTGTCTACTGCTTCTCTGTACCAAAGTGTCCTAATTTTTAATATAACTTACTCTTCCAGCAAGAAGAATACACCGGGTGTAAGGGAAAACAATTCCTTTCATATTTGAGCACTTCAGAGTCTAGCAGCTAAAAACTGAAGCCTATTAGCATTGCACAGCAAAAAATCTCTTCATAGGCAAGGCTTGTGGGGAGAAGCTATCTTTTATTAGACCAACCAATACAAAGAGGAAAATAATATCAGTAAAAGATACTGCCTTTCATCTCAGACCTTGACTTGTTTATATGCTTTGACAGTCACAGCTACCAGAAGAATATTTTTGATTTAGAAAAGCACTAAGCAGTCATGTCTGTGGCTGAATGCTGAAGGCTCTAAAAGGACATTGCCACACACGGTAGTGCTCATGCCCACCTAGTATATTTAGATCCACAGCACAGTAGCAAGGGCTACCGTATAGGAGGGTACTAAAAATAAAATAAAATAAAATCTTTCCTTAAAGGTATAATTGGAAGATTAAAAACCATTGCACTATATATCACTTCACCCTGCCAGCTGAAGTGTTTCCCTGTTTGTTTTAGTTTGTCTCAAAGCAAGTGCACAATACTACTGTTAGCACAAATTTCTTGATAAGGTAGCAAGTATTTCTTCTCTCCAAAAAGTTGATCAAATTGGGTGGTTTGTCCAGTTAGCCAATCAGAAATAAATATTGGAGGGTGTTTCAAGAGGAATTCCTTATTTTAAACTATAGTGGTAAATAAGGAGAGGGTTGCAATTTTTCATATTCATCTAGGAATCTTAAGATAGCCTCAATAAAGGGACTTCTTGGTGTGAATTTCTCTCTTATTCAGAAGCCATTTGAGAAATACATTTCCTCACGCTATTTTTTCCTCATTTTAATCCATAGTTCTGAATAAGCTTTCACACTGTTTTGTAACATCCTTCACCTGAATTGCACAATAACACAACACTGTGTTGCAAGTTGCAAGACCGCCTACCTTGGAAAGCCTATTTAATACTGATATGCAAACCCTTGTACTCTGTTTTCAGAGGAGCACCGTGCTGAGTCTTTATAGTGTTGTCTGTGATAAAAATGCATGTGAACGTGGAGATAGAAAACTAAATTTGAGGAGTGTATACATTTTAATAGTAGCCTTTCTACTACTTAAAAGTCTCCATACTGGCTACTTTAAGAGCTTTTGGTTTTTTACACTAGAATAATATATAATTTGCTTTAAAACCCACCATATTCTGTGGTATTAATATCCTTTTTTTATCATTTATTTCAATTTAACCCATTTAAACTAATAGCATGTTTCAGAGACCAACTAAACTTTTTCAGAAATTAGGATTGTCAACAACTGAGATTTAGCTATTAATTTCCCACGACAGTACAAAGCCCCCATGATTGGAATACTGTTCTTTTTAAGAGGGGAAGTGTACAAAAAACAGCTTGTCAGAGACTTTTCAGATGTTCTGTGCCTGCTTTGACCTTTATTCCTGTGATTTGAGTGCTCCTGGGCGTCCAGCGATGCCCTGGCCATAGCTGCCAGCGGCTGTGACAAGGAACATCCCTCCCTGGATCCCCTCCCTAACACACAGAAACACGGGAAAGCACCTTTCCAGTGTGCCAAAAGGTGAATTGCTCTGTAAAGAGTAGGAGTGCAACAGCTCAGCTTCTACCAGAGGCTTCTGATCAACCCTCTCTCTGTTCTAGGCACTGGCTATATCAAAAGGTTTTGTTCGACCACAAGAATATCTTAGGAGTGCCACGGATCTTAGGATCGTCTTTGTTAGTCTAGAATAAATCTTGATTCATTTGGATGTTCTCATCTACACAGACTCCCTAGTCCACCAGCACTTTGGTAAGGACCTCTGCAACAATGCTCATCATTGAAATGGGTCCCTATAATCAGGAGTTCATTCAGTCTCCTTAAGTGCAATAGCCCTTGTCTCCTACCAAGAAAAGGAATTTTCTCCTTCTCGCATGATCTTATTGTATAAGTCTCTTATGTGTAGTATGTAATGCTCTATAAAATTGTCTGAAACTCTCATATTTCTTCTGAACTAGCTATCATTTGTCATTTTCTATTCATGACTAGTGGGATTGCTAAAATACCTATTTTCTCTCAAGCTTTTCAGCTAGAGGCATATCTGCCTTGGTGCCTTTTGGAGTTCTTTGTTATATTTATCTTAGAGTTTGTTCTGTTTTACTGACTTGTCATAAATCCAGCTAATCTCAAAACTTATAAACCCTTGTGTAATTTATTTATATTTTTTAATTCATCAATTTATGTTTGAATACCAGTCCTGAAAAGATACAGTCAGACACTGTTCATCCATGGGTCCTAGATTGTTTTCTTTTTTGTGGGCAGTTTAGTTTTTTACAGCTGGGAAACTTTTCTAAAACAATAACTTTTATCACCGCTTTGTCTGAATAGCATTTATCCTTTGATACATTATATTTTCTTTAATATATTTTTAAAAAATCACACGTAATTCTTTTATTCTTAAGGAAACATAAACCACCATTTCACTTTGTCTCTGGAAGGACTGTATGTTTTGATTCCCAGTGTTTTAACACTAAATATGCTATCAGGCATTCAGACTAACTGAATACTCCTAGGTAACATGATTTCCCTAAATATTGGATTTATAGGATAAACCAGTCCTAGAATAAGTCATGATAAATAAGTCACAATAAATCAGCTATTGAAGTTGAATCATATGACACAGAATCATATGATACAGACTAGTAAATATATTCCATAACTTTCAAATATAATTTGAATAGTTCCCTGCACTTGAACCAAGAGTAATTTCTTGTTTCACAGTTTCCTGAGAATTCTGAAAAGCTACAGAACATTAAACAAAAACAACAAAAAAAAAAAAGACAATTGTGAAGGTACAAGAAAAGATTAGGGTAGCTATGGCTATTAATTTTCACTGTGAATGATTCTGGATTAGAATACAGCTGCTCTCTTCATCTGTCTTTTAAAACAAAATAAATATGTTTAACTAATAATGCTGCTATTTGACTGGCTTGGAGAACATTATGGTGCCTGACTGTGTTATGTTCAGGCATTTTTCATCACCATCCCACAATTAGTTTTTTTGCAACAGTTCAGTGCAACATTTATCTTTCTTTACTGCTGGTAAAAAACTTTATTTTGTCAGAGACACTCAAGCCTTTTAATAGTTATAGAATATTTTTTATCGGTTCACTGATTCCAATCTAGTTTACCAGCTCATAATCTTTCATTCTTTTTATTTTGGGAATATAATTCCATTCCTATCACATAGTCCCTGCCAATATTTTCATGGACTGCTAAGTACTTACCATCAGTTGCAATAACATGTATTTATTAACACTTTCTTCGCCTCTTTTTCAGACTATACGCTTGTTTCCTGAGATTTATTTTTTAAATTGTGAAAATCATGAGCCTTCTCATGCACACTTGACTCTGCCTATATCTCGCCAGTGTAACACACCACAGAACTAAGGGCTAGCATTATCCAGAAGAGAAAGATTTTGCTTTTATATACAGGAGCTTTTTTAATAAGGAGTATTTCTGTTGCTGTGTGATGAAATGCACATATCAGATTCTTCCAAGTTAGGTTAGTACTACTGCTAAAGAGCAAAACACAGGTTTTTTTAAGAATTCTGAGATAAGTGCAGAAATTTGATACCTGACAGAGTCCTTAATTAAAAATTATTTGTTAGTTTTAAAGTGCATTACATTCAGGCTTCTTTACTACTTTCCTTTATTAGTGATGCCACTTAACAACATTCACTTTTGAAAGCCATCTTCAGTGAAAGTGGCTAGTTTAACATCAAAGTGGAAATGTTTACCAAAGAATGGAGCAGTCAAAAAACCCAAGCAAACATGAACAATTAGAAAAGTGAGAATTATTAGTTCAGAGAAAACAAATTTTATGTCTTCACAATTCATACAATATTTGAAAGAAAGGAAAACTCATTGTACAATGCAAAACAATTGTAAGTCCCCAGCCAAAAGTCTTCTCACAAAGCAGTCATAAATCTCTACCCAAAGTTCAGACTCTAAATGTACATCCTCCTGTCTGTTCACTTCTGTTCTGTCCTACATACCTTCAAAGTACAGTCAGCCCTGGACCCTAAAGGCAGACACATCTCCACGGTTAGTCAGAAACATCAATGCTTCCTCCTATGTTTACATGGAGAGTTCAGCTTTGTCAACCCTGAATTTCAAGAAAATGAATCGCCACCTCTTGAGCACCATTTTCCCCATAAGCAATTACTGTTTCCTGCTGTGTGTGTCAAGACACAAAACTCAAAGGCTGACTGTAAAACCCATCCCAAAACCGCCCTTGGTTTATAAGTACAACCTAGATAATCTACTGCAACAGGACGGTTACATATAGACCATCACCTGGTCCTTTTCTCAGGCTGCTCATGTCCATCCAGAACTGTCTGTCTCTCCCACCAGCTTTCCTTCTCCTGACATTTTTTTCACAATCCCACTTGCTCGAGTGACTGAGGTAGGTGATCTGCACTGACACAGAGGGTATTAAAATAATTTTGGCAGATGTCATCTTTATACTGGTTTTCACATGTACCTTAAAGAAATAGTAATAACATAAAATTCCTCTCCTTTTTTTTCCCCAGAAAAATATTCATTATTCCTAGTAAATCTGAAAATGTTTTCTGACTAATTTTCAAAATCTAAATTTTAAAGTAACATGAAATAGAATTTAAAAGGGAATAGTCTTGCAATGGAACAAAAACAAGGACTTCATTAAAAATCAGTGGTAAAGTGTATGTCATTGTAGTTCAAAATTACTGAGTGCGATGCCCTGATTTTCTTCAGAACTAAAGAACACATCTGCTTTCACATCTCGTTTGAGAACACATTTCCCTCTATTGCATTTTATTAACTTTGTTATTGTATTTTTGAGCAGTGGGAGTACAATAAAAAGATACCACACAAAACAGAGCTGTGTGAAGCAGGTGTCAGGTTCAGTTTCTTTCTTGATAAATACCTTATTTTTCCTTTTTTGAGGGAACTGAAACACATACATTGCTGATGTAAAGTTCTGCTTGTGTAGAAATAAGGCAGCATTAGGATGGTTTTTTAACAACCTGCTTCCCTTTTACAAAAGAAAACTAATGAAAAACTAATAAAAACTAAAGAAATTATCAAGAGGGAAAGGCTGGAGTGAGCTTGCTTAAATAGCAGTTTGAGGGAAATGCTGGAGTGGGGATTTTGTTAGACTTTGATTCCATTCTCCAGTTTTTGATCTCACTGACATTAGTGTTACTTCATTGACTCCACTGTTTCTCTTTATCGAAAGGCAGATTTACCCAGCGTAGTTGTTCAGCATGCCCTATCTATTTAAGCATGCTGTTGTCTAACAGTCATTGGAATCTAAACATTAGCTTAAACTGCTCTGTTGAACTGAGACACACATGTTTAGGTGTTCTCTGGAACTGAGGCTGGGGCAGGGGGGCAGCGGTGGGGTGGAGGGAAGAGGGAGAGAAAAAAAGAGAGAAAGAATATAAGTCCATGAGTAGTGACATAAGTGTGAAAGAAAAGTCCTAAGTTTTTCCTCGTAGTTTTTTCCAGTGGAAAAAAAAACAGTGTAATTTTTCCCAGCAGAGCAATGAAAAAAATTTCTCATTTCTGTAAAACAGTGCCACATCAAAAGTCTCAATGGATACATTTTTCTTTTTCTTATAGCTCCTTTCCTTCTGTGGATGTGCTAAGAACATATCCACAGCTTTCAAACAGAGCTGCAGCAGCTGTCTCTTGGCAAGATACAACCATTGCACCTGGGGAAGCAGGTGGTTTCTCTTTCAATGGGAATTTCAGGATTCAAAAAAAAAAAAAAAAAGTTCTGTCTTAGAAGCTAGCAAAGCCAAAGCCTTTTGAAATGGGAGACAGAAAACCAGCCTCTCCTCACAGAAGAACAGCTTGCCAAACTAGTTGTCTGGAAAAGAGAAGACCAAGATGCAAGCCCCCAGCTCTGCGTAGCTCACACCAAGGACATGAATATCAATGCTAGATGAGTAGCCACTCTGTCTCTAGTTGACCTAATTAATATTGCTGACAAATGGATAGTGATACTGAGATCAAGATACTAGCTGCATTGCCACGGCCAGGTCTCTCACTCAGGATACAAGTTTGAGAAATCAGTCTGAATCTGAGAGGAAGCAGCCTGAATTGGTTTCCCTGCATCCTGGTTTCTTTTATCACACGCTGGTACTGCGTTTGTGGCCACAGTGGTTATGCAAGTCCTCGGTGTGACCACAAATCCTATCCACCTCCATTCTAAATTCTGCATATGATGACAACGAAAAGTTGTCTTTGGCTTTTCTTGATTTCTACCCAAAAACTCACAATTAGCAATATCTACTGCACCAAATACGTACTGCTTGCCTGACATCTCCAGCTTGAAACTTCAACCAGTGCCTACAAATTTCATAAATGTGGATATGGCACCGACTAAACAACATACCTGTCACTTCTTTACACAGTCATGTGCAAACGTGTATCTTACTTTCCACAGAAATGTTCAAGTGTTTTCAAAAGTGACACTTTCTACAGAAGCTTCTGTTTTCCCATGAGCTATTTAGAAACGCTATCAATTGACTTTCAAAGTTAGGCAAACTATTACTGTCAGAGTCTTGAATGTCTCTAATTTCATTCTGCTTTGTCTTCCTTCCAGAAGTCATTAATTAAGGACATTATTCTGAAGAACTAGTGTCTGAATACGCCAATGAAAATTCATTTAAATGACTCAGCTTCTGAGAACAAATTTGTTTCTTTTTAAACAAAGAAGCACTACGCCTTCATGAATGCAAAAAAGCAAAAGGTTTAGAACAATCTGTTCAAATTTTGTGAGCTACTTCCAAGCTTTGCTTGCTGCCAGTTAGTCTGTGGCTTTCTCAATCTGCTGAAAGCTAAGCATAAGTCAAACTCTTTTGCTTTTTATCCTGACAATTTCATAAATCACAACTTTATCGATGGCTTTTGCCACTGTAACACGCTGACTTCCTATAACTCTATGGTCTCTCATCTTCCTATAGAATACTTACATTTTCAGAAAACAAAACAAAACAAAAAAAACCAGAAACATTTAGTGGTGGAATCATTTCCATGTAAGTAGAAAATATGGCTAAAACAAACCATTAGACAAGCTTTGTAACAACTGCTGCAATCCATAGCAGGGACATAAGGAAAACAGATTAGCTCCACAAAGCACATCTCTTGTCGCTGTCTGCAGAGTCTAAAGAGAATGGATTGTTTCATTTCCTGAATTCATGGATCCCTAATGAAGTATAATTGTATCTTCATGATGGTTTCATGCTAATTGAAGGAGACTACAGTGGAAACCAGCTTCTGAAAGGAATTTTTTTAAATGGGCAGTTAGCATTAGTCATCTTTCAAGGTAGGTACAGCTATTCTTCTCACCACCATTTCTATCATCAGTCTCATCTTTTTAGAGAACACAGAGACATAGGAATAATGAGCATATAATATAAATTTTATAATATATAAATAGTAATCCTTTTATATCTTCGTGCAAACAAGTCATGTTTTTAGTTGGATTACAAATTTTTATTAGCTTCCCTACATTGGCATAAAGTCAGCCTTGCATTCTCACACTGCACAGTCCTAGGTCGTATATTCTATACCCTCTCTCTTTCATTTTCTTCCTGTGCCCTAACACAGTAGGGAAGGTCCGGTGTTGACCCGGACCAGGAGACCACTGTATATCGAGGACCCAGTGACCCACACAACAGTTAACCTGAGCAGGCACAGGTTTGCGCCGCACTGTGCTGTGTGTCCAGCACAGGCTTCAGCTTGTGTTGTGCTGCACAAATCCTTGGCTGCAGGATGAGCTCAGACAGCTCGCTGTAACGGAGGAGCCTGCAGGCAGCTCCCACTTTCTGCCAGTTTACACCACCGGCGTGGCCTTACTTTCATCTAAAAGTGCTGCAAGAAGTTCTCATTGAAGCATGCTTTATGAATGGAGTTGTTTTCTTGTAAGAAAATTATATAAAAGTTTGAATAACCAAAAAGGAGAGGCTTCCTTCCAGGGATAGGATCTGCACAATGTGCAGTGGGAAAATCCATCCAGGGTCTGCCTGATGCTGCACAAACACGGGGTTCCCAGTAGCTGAAAGGATGTAAGTTATACTAACTATCTATATTCCTATTCTTTTCTGTCTAAACAGTTATTTTATTAAGCTGTTTGTTATTGAGTTCCAGATAGAACCTACACTGTCTCTATCCCTCTCTTTCCACACCCCACCCCTCAAGGTGCAGAGCAGGTCCATTTACTATTTCTACTTCTGACTTCTTTTTTTCATTTCAAAATTGTTAATTACAGATGCAGAAAAAAAAGCCAGGCCTTTTCTACTTATTTTTTTCCGATATCCTCAGACGAGATAATTATTCTGGCTTTGAGGCTACACAACAGAGATTTTGGAATCGAAAAGAAGCAGCTGCAAGGCAGAGGTGGTATAAGCCAGGCTGCCTTCTTCATGAAAGTGGAGGGTTAAGATCTCACACGCTCATTTCACTTTCTCTGGCTCAGACATTGAGTGGTATCTTATACTGTGACAACTTAGTCCATTATCATTACATCACTGTAACCTCAGACCCCCTTTATACTGCTGAGGCAACATAAATTAGTTTTAATGCGTCTGTACGTGTAATTCATAGGGGTTTTGAACTCCCCTTACTTGGCCACAAAGTACAAGCAGACCCTAATGTAAACTAAAGTCTATCTTGAAACCTCTTCTAACTGCATGCTTTGTTTTCCTCTGCTGAGGAAGAGTTCTCACACTATCGTGAACAAGCACAGCCCTTCCTTCACTTTCCTTCTAGCCTGGAGAAGACAAGGCTCAGGGGGAATCTCATCAATGTGTACAAATATTTGAAGGAATTGCGTAAAGAGGATGGAGACAGGATCTTTTCAGTGGTGCCCAGTGACAGGCCCAGAGGCAATGGGCACAAACTGAAACACACGAACTTCCCTCTAAACATCAAGAAACAGGTTTTTACTGTGAGGGTGACCAAGCACTGGCACAGGTTGCCCAGGGAGATTGTGGAGTCTCTTTCCTTGGAGATATTCAAAATCCATCTGGTCACGGTCCCAGACAACCTGCTCTAGGTGGCCCTGCTTGAGCAGAGGGGTTGAAGAACGTGACCTCCAGAGGCCCCTTCCAACTTCGACTACTCTGTGATTCTACACCCCTGGCAGAAAGCCAGGCTAGTCCTCATCCCTGTTTTACGTCCCTGTTTTGAAACTGAACTGAGGAGCCTCAATAAGCCACACTCAGCAGCTTGTGAGAAAGAGAAACTATGAAAGTCTGAAATTTGATGACTGCCAGGTTATCACAGTAAATCACAAACACATTTAGAAAAACTCTATATATTTGTTTTTTATTTGTATTATAATTGTTACTAGTTACTGCACCCAAGTTTGCGATACCATCCCTCTTGTCATGAAAAACAGTTACCTACCCCCTTCACAGTATGCATTTTCTCATTTACCACCTCCTAGGAGATAGACAAACCTGCTGGCCATTTTAGGGTGATAAAATATTTTTAGGTTCTAGGAGATGATTCCTCACGTCACATATTCCAACATGTTCTTACCTAAATCTCATCTATACAAACCTCCCATACACTCACCACTCTTGCTGACAGTCTTCAGAGATGTCACAGGTTAAATGACCACAAGAAAAAGTATGCTCACATCCCCCAACTATTTGTTTAGATTCCGCCTTGGAGTGATAGCCTTTGAGTACACAGAAGTACTAATTAAAAAAGCATCATCAGTCTGGCAACTTACAGAAAATACACACATTTGAGAAACAGCCAGTGTTTAAGAAACTATTTCAAAATCTTTTTTTCTTACACAGCTTTCCCAGATGACCAGTTATACAGAAATTCTTGAGTGTACATGGAAAAAAAAATACTTTCAGACATCATTTTGCTATTTCAACTTTTACATTGACTTTTTCAAAAGAATTATATTTTAGTTCTGTGGAAAAACTATGCACACTAACCATTCTGTTCTTTACAATACTTCTTTGGAAAGCATATCTTGCCTACGCTTCCCCAATTGACTCTGTAACAAAGTTAAACTTCAATCCTTTTCAAGTACTTTGGAGTTTTCTTTATTTTTGTAGACAATTATGGAGGTGGCTCTGATTGAATCAAATTATGCTCTAAGGCTTTTGAAGAGAAGTTCAGTCTCTATAGAGAGACTTCTCTTCTGTAGGCTGAAAAAGTAGACGGAAAGGTTTAATCAGGTTTGATCAAAGGATCTCTCTTCCAGGATCCAGATTTCCCTAAGTATAGTAGAACATTATACTTATATCCAATTATTATACTCAATAATGAACATTAACACAGTCAATAATGTATATGTTTCAAAGGAAAATAATTCTAAGAATTTTTTCATCTTAAAAAATGGGTGTATAATCTACATTTCTAAATCTGCAGACATAATTCAGTGCCACTACACACCATCAAATCACTCATTGTTTCTATAAATGATTACAATTTCAATAAAACATCACATTTAGAATTTACAGTCCAAAGACATAAAATGGAAAATAAAAAAGTAGATACCATAACTAATCATGACAGTAAAAATTAGAACAGGCATTGAGGGGAAAATAAACACCATAACCGTTCCTCTATGGAGGGAATTTGTGCGTTTCGATTTTTGTTGGCTCAGATGTTTTTATCATCCTTGGAGATGCTGCTTCACTTCATCAGCTCCTGATCCTACAGTTTAGATCCTACCACTGAGAGGCCAGAGTCCCACTGAAGTCAACAGAGCTCTTCTTTGGCACCACAGCTCAGCTCTATATTAACAGCTTGAAGAGTTAATACCTTTTTGGCCACCTAGCCATAAAAACCAATTCCATTAATCTGAAGGAAAAAGCTTCTTAGGACTGTGGTGGTTGGAATTATTACTAACGATATATTAACGAGCTGAAATTTTGTTTTGAAGGCCCCAGAAATGTCTGAAACAAATGTTGCTGAAACTTTCCAATTACACATTTAATACATCCATTAATCAGATCAGAAACATTAACATCTTAATGTTCAGGTTTTTTCTTCAAAAAATTGATATATTTTCAATCCAAGCTTCCACTGCAATCCTACTCTCCCCACTGAAAGATCACCACAGCTAAATCCAAATTGCATTTGTTCTTCCTCGAGCCTGCAATGCTATCAATTCACCTCTATACCACTGCCAATTATTAGCACTGAGATATCCATTTTCAAAAAGCACATAAATTCAGGTCCTCAGATTCCCTGCTGCAACAAGATCTCCTTGGTTATGTGTAGGAGATGCTTCCACATTTAGCTATCCGATCTTAGAAATGTCTCAACCTGAAGAGAGAACTAAAAACTTTATTTTGAGTCACTGGAGACAGTAAGTTTGCAACAAATGCTGAAAATTAGTTTCAAGATAAAGCTCAAAATTAGCTATCAAAACTGGTGTCTCTTCTATTAGCTTATTATTGTCAGCCCATTATTAGCCTGTCTTCTCAGTGAGATGAACTGGTGTCTGCCTGCCTTTACAAACCAGGGTGAATATAAATCAAACCTTACAACCAGCTTTGAATTTGGATGACGGTATCCATTGTTATATTGGTCTCCATTGTACACAAAATTTTGTGTGCCCTAGTAAGCTGCTCTTGGCATTTAACACTCCCATCCAAAATAATAAGTAACTTCACCTTCTCTAAATGACTATCAAATAAAACATGTTCTGTAAATTGGTAGGCCTTATTTATAGTCTTGATCTTTCCCTTTCAGCTGAAGCAATTGATTTCCAGTTTTTCATGTTCTTATTCACCTGGCTAATTCACTCTTAATTATTTAAGTAATACCATGAATGCCAACAAATTACATGTGGCGGGGAAAAAGTTCAAACACTTTTCCCATCACATTTAGTGCTGTAGTTCAATTAAATTTGTGTGAGCAGGGCTGGAGTGAGGCATGCACAAAACATAGCTGATCAATAGGGCTCCAATAACACCAGTTCCGTGGATGAATCGTTTTAAAGCCAGGATGTTAGTGAGTATTTCCCATGTGGCCATTCATTGTTTGTTTGCTGAAGTAATGTTTCAGGGATTTTTTAACATCCACTTCTTCAATTCACGTGTTGTAGGGTTTTGGTTTGGTTTGGTTTTTTTGTTTTGGGTTTTGTTTTTTTTTTTATATTCAACATGCTTTGCAGGTGGTACAGAATAACTTTAGCTACTAGGCTACAAATTTTCATTAATCAGACAAGGAACTTGAGGCTTTTGAAGAAGCCACAGGAGGTCTCTCCTGTCATTTCTTTATCACAATGGTAAAATATATGAAATACATGAAATTTTAAAAAAATATTCCATGTTTCCTATTTTTTCCTGCCAAAAAAATTGTGCGTACAAAGATGCATACAAATGAAATGTAATCTTGTAAACAAAAAAGTTCTTATTTTCATTCTTCCAAGCTGTAGATCTAACTTTGGGAAAGACTGCCTCACTCAAGTTTACACTTAACCCTGCCAATGGCAGCATTTCCAGAGAGATGTCCACGGCTGTGAACTTACTCAAAGATGCTATGAACCCAGAGCAAATACATCACTGACGTAGTGGTGAACTAGTTACTCCTGGGAACAGGACAGAGCCTACACAAGCATATCCTTACCCAATATCTGATTGAATTATTAAAGTTAACTGTTAATCACCTGTTACGCTTTGGAAGAACACCATTCTAGAATCATAGAATCCTCTAGGTTGGAATGGACCTTTAAGATCATCAAGTCCAACCATATTATCTGATTATATATATCCAAATTATCTGATCACATATATTCAAAAGAGGTGTTGTCTAATTACATTATATTTACATATTATTGTATAAGGATATTTTTATACACTGTACAAGTATAAACTAAGTCCTATTTGCCTATGAATTGCTAGTATTTCAGATGCACATAAAATATTTATAGATGCAACTGATGCTTCATGAAAGCCTTCTGCAACTAACAAATTGTTAACTACTGAATGCAACTTATTTC
The DNA here is from genome assembly GCA_013398915.1 of Dromas ardeola. Lineage (NCBI taxonomy): Eukaryota > Metazoa > Chordata > Aves > Charadriiformes > Dromadidae > Dromas > Dromas ardeola. The sequence goes on along the minus strand of VYZM01019794.1, from coordinate 152,339 downwards.
CATATTTGGTTCAATTTGCGTTGCAGCTGAAATTTTAGTGAGTCCTTATATTAATATTAAACATTAAGTTTAATATTAATTAACATTAATTTAATAATTAATAATAATTAATTAATATTATTGTCATCAGCAAGTTTGCTGATGACACAAAGCTGGGCGGGGTGGCTGACACACCAGAAGGCTGTGCTGCCATACAGAGAGACCTGGACAGACTAGAGAGTTGTGCGGTGCGAAACCTTATGAAATTCAATAAGGGCAAGTGTAGGGTGCTGCACCTGGGGAGGAATAACCCCCTGCACCAGTACAGGTTGGGGGCTGACCTGCTGGAGAGCAGCTCCGTGGAAAGAGACCTGGGAGTCCTGGTGGGCAACAGGATGACCATGAGCCAACAATGTGCCCTTGTGGCCAAGAAGGTCAATGGCATCCTGGGGTGCATCAAGAAGAGTGTGGCCAGCAGGTCGAGGGAGGTCATCCTCCCCCTCTACTCTGCCTTGGTGAGGCCACACCTCGAGTACTGTGTCCAGTTCTGGGCTCCCCAGCTCAAGAAGGACAGGGAACTGCTGGAGAGGGTGCAGCATAGGGCTACCAAGATGATTAGGGGACTGGAACACCTCTCTTATGAGGAAAGGCTGAGGGAATTGGGCCTGTTTAGTCTGGAAAAGAGACGGCTGAGGGGTGACCTTATTAATGCTTACAAATACTTAAAGGGTGGGTGTCAGGAGGAGGGGGCCAGGCTCTTTTCAATGGTGCCCAGCAATAGGACAAGAGGTAATGGGCACAAACTTGAGTATAGGAAGTTCCACCTGAACATGAGGAGGAACTTCTTTACTTTGAGGGTGGCAGAGCACTGGAACAGGCTGCCCAGAGAGGTGGTGGAGTCTCCATCTCTGGAGACATTCAAAACCCGCCTGGACGCGTTCCTGTGCAACCTGCTCTAGGGTGGCCCTGCTCTGGCAGGGTTTTTGGACTAGATGATCTCCAGAGGTCCCTTCCAACCCTATGATTCTATGATTAAACTAGCTGGATTTTTTTAAAGATTCTTTTTTGGTACTCAATTTTGTTTGCAATTAAGTTAACATGAAAGGCTTAATAATTTCCACCATCTTGTCCTCCGAATCACAAAAAATTATGATTTTTTTTTTTTTCTAGAGATGTTACATTATGAACCACTAAAGGGTTTGGGCTGTATTGAGCTCCTTTTCAACTCATACACACAACTTGTTCCTGGAACATCAGGTAAGGCACTTTCCAGTTAATACTGGAAATTCTATGTGACATTAAGTTATGTGAGACTTTTTTTCAGCTGAAACAAAAGGAAGAAAGTGACAGTCATTGGAAATGCAAAAAGCAGAGCGCAATGACTTCCAAAAAATTCATGTATATTGTAGGCTGGCTGGAACATAAAGTCTGCCTAAAGGCCAGTGGAGATGAGATGCTTAGCTCTGGGAAAGTGGAGGCAAGTCTGTACAAAGATACCCTTGTCCAAATCTAACTGAATTACTAAGTGTATCTCTTTATATTCTAATATTGTTTATAAAAATGTGTTACCACATCTTTATGATTGCATAAATACATACCATAAGTGTGTTTTATAAGTGCTTAAATATATAAAAATTGGATTTTGTGTGTATATATATACACATATATATCTAATAAAGGTGTTACACCTTATCAGACTCTAGATCTCAATTCTATTAATAGGATCTTTCTATTGTTACTAGTAGTTTAGCTAAGTAAAGAGAACCGAGGCAGGGAGGGGGGAATCTCTCATGATATAGGTCCAGAACCTAAATGTTTGTACTTCTTTCTATCCAAGAAAACCTGATATATTTGAGGAAAATCAGAGAACACATCTTAACAACAGGTAAGAAAGAAAAGCTTTGGCATCAGCTCTCTGAGGAAGAAGCCAGTCATTATATACACATATTTCTATTTTATAAGCTCCTGCATTTACTGAAGAAGGAAATTTTAAAAAGAAGCTAGACATCTAAGTCCCACTGAAGCTGGGTGCTCAGTTGTCTTAGACTCTATGGGAAATTCTACTCACAAACAAAAATATTTCAATATAACTATTCTGACTTTATATTATGAAAGTAAGAGAATACATTAAATTTTCACTCACGGTAGCTAGTAATATTATTCTTCTCTTTCTATTCTCATGATTATTCTTAAAAATAAAAAATAATAAAAATTCATACGTTTAAAAGGACCTGTCATGACATAGAAAACAATCAATGAGGCAGGGGAATGAGCTGTTTACAAATGCAGTTGTAAATCCAGAAAAACAAAGATTCTGTTTGATAAAAAACAGTCCTTGCATTTAATTTTTAAGCAAAACAAGTGATTCAGTGTGGCTGAACTGTCAGGCTTTAATTGCTCCAAAAGTCTAATGACAAAGGGGGAGAAGTGCCAGAAATTCACATGATTTATTATCTTCCTACACTTCAGTTTCAAGCAAATGTACAATCCCAGAGGGATTCTCAACCATTTCCTGACAGCCCCTCAGCATTGAATTAATACACAAGGTAAAAGAAAATTTAATGTAGAGTATCAGAACTGATTAATGGAAGTCATGTCAGCTGTCAGTCCTCTGCAAACTAATTAGGCAAAGCACTCAGGAAAACTTGGTGTTGCATATGAAGGTTGCCAGAAACTTTAAAGGGGATCATAAAAATAAGAGTAGACTATTATTTTTTTAAAAAATAATAATAAAAAAATGGAAATTTTTCCTTCAATGTTTAATATGTATTTGTTTGGCAAACTGATTTCTGTAAAGAAACTAGGATATTAGTCCTACAAATTCATTTTAATCTCTGGAGTAACTTTTTACTTCAAGGCCTTTGTTTGTTTCTTTAGCAGAATTCTAAAACGCTACTGAAATTACCGAGACCAAACAATTCTAGGTAAAAATACTCTCATCCACCGTATAAGAATTGGTGTCAGGATGAACTAATTCATTATACCTCATACCTGGACTACTGAAGAGTGGACTACTGAAGACTACTGCCCCCATTAAGTATGCCCAAAAATCAAACTCTGTAGACATTGACATGCCCTTGGCCTTGAACCATGTTGGAGATGTCATGTGAGAGGACATAGTATGCCAAGGGAAAACCGTGTAAATGTTTCATATAGGACAACCTAGAACATCTTATCAAACAGTCTGAGTGTCCATACACCCAGGAAAACCTACAGCTGATGTTGCTTTTTTTTTTTTTTTTTAATATATGTTGCTATCCTATAAAGCATCAATGAATCCTTTTCACTGTTGAAGCCTTTAGTCACAAGACAGGGCATTCATGAACTTTGTTCTATCAAAAATATTGGGACTCAGTTCAGCCCCTCCATCTATTGAACAGTTCAATCTATTGCACAAGTACCAAGTACTTCTATAGAGTGCCATCACCTTTATTGCAGAACAGTATGGCCTTATGGTATTTTCTCTACGGAAATCACATCCATGTGAAAGTGTCAGAAGTCAGACCTCATTGCAGCTCCTAACTGTGAGCAGAACTGATATGCCTATTCCATACACATTGCCTTTATTTTTTGGCATATATTCTACATATAACCCTACATGGGACCTTTACTGCACTACCGGATCAAAAGCCAAGTCTAGTGTATCCATGCAACTTATATTGGTTTTCATGCCATGTTTTCCCAGTGAAAAACAATTGAAGCTCATAGGCATCTTGAGTTAGTGAGGCAAATGATCACAGACCAATGGCATCACTCTGAAAATGCTTCTTGGTCTGCTTGATAATTGCTCTTCCTGAGGCTGCGTGAGCTCAGACCTTCAATAGCTGAATCAGTAACTTTCCTAGTGTCACCCACGCCTGTAGGGCATTCCCACCTTCATCGGCCTGTTTCCAGTCCTTGCCCATGAATCAGATCCCAGCTGAGACGTGTGGCAGGCATATGTGAAATGCATGTGTCCCTGCTACGCTTAGAGACAGCAAGGAACTCCACCTCGTACCAAAGTTTCAACGCAAACATGCTTGAAAGCCTGGTTTTTGCATGGTATGCCAAGTCCCATTTCTGCTTAAACTTCCCTAGAGTCCACACTTTCCCCAGAGTCCACACACATTTGGAAAAGCTATAAACATAGAAAAAATTCCTCAGTGAATGAGTGGAAGATTTTCTTGTAGCTGTAGGTTTTGTCAGACTTTTTCTTCATCCACAGATCCCAATCCCTTGTTTGTCCTTTAACTCCCTCTTCAAGAGATCACTAGACCACCTCTCAAAGCTACAGTTTGCAAGTCCAGCTCCAAATTCATCAGTTTCAGGACACCTCAGACCCCCAGTCACTGGAGATGCCACACTAGAGCAATAGAGAGACTCCAGTTACAAGTTTGTTGCTCTGGCATTTTCAAGGGAATTTCTCCCACAGAAGGGGATTGTCAGAAGTACCAGCTTCCACAAGGTGGACTTTGGGGACACATCCTTTCTGCCTGTAGACATTTCAGTCCATAGAGAGTCTGGGGATGGCAGATTAGGTGTCCACTGTGTTTTGGATCCACGTGTCTGAGAAAGACCCAGGGAGGCATTCTTTGAGGGACTTTGACTGTGGTCTCTATGAGAGAGAGGAGGAAAGTCCTAGATAGCAACAACGGGGGCAAATTGCCAGAATGAAGTCTGTGTGCTACATTCTGAGGAAATAACAGATTCAAATTCATCTACCCACACAAAATTAAGGATCAACAGCCAAGCCAGCCAGTGGGTGCTGATATGCTCCATTCAGATACTGAAGTGCCAAGCTGATAGGGGCAGATGTTTCCCAGCATATTTTACTTTGTCTTGTAGAGGAAAAGGGGAGGTGCTGCATGAACAGTGGAGAAATGCGGTTGTTCGTATTTCACAGTGACACAGCTTTAAACCTTCTTCCTCCCCTCTTCTCCCCTCCCTCCTCCTCCCACAACAATTCCCTGGAAAAGCGGAGCTGATAGATAATTGCCCCTGATTTAGGACAGTGGAGGGGAGCAGGCACAATGCGGGTAAGCTGGGCACAGCTTAATGTTTGGAAGTAGCCAAAGGGCCTCAGAAGTCTTGGCATAGCCAAGGCATCCCACAGGCCATGATACGTACATGTAACCAGAGCACTCTGAGGGCACCCACAGTCCTCTGAGATCAAATGACTTAACAGGTGCCAAAGACCTCTTCAAGAGCTTAGGTCTGTGATAAATTTAAACTTAATTAATCCCCATAAACTTTGTTTCTAATTCCTCACATCTTTGTGGCAACTAATATCTAATTCTAGCCAAAACACACTCTAAATAAAAACTGCCTAGCACGGTCACAAACGTGTCATCTTGAAATAATTAACCCAAACAGCAGAGCCGCTATTACTTACAGTTCCATCTGCTGATGGATCATTCTTCATTAACATTAAATATAAAAATGTCTTGGAGTTACAGGCAGGCCCTGCCCTTTCACCGTGGTTGTCATATTTTGCCAGTGCCACCTGACCTCTTTATGGTTCTCCTTGGCTGTCCTTTGGAAGAAAAAAGACAGATCAAAACAGCATGGCAACCAAGGGCTACAGACTGCTCCTATTTTATGATTGATTGACACTGAGTTTCCTGGAGAAGAATCGGACTCATGCTTGGAAGAGAGTCCCACGCATCCTGTCTGCGAAGACAACTTGGCAGGCACAAAGAGCTCCTGTCTGCCCCAGGCATCCTGGTGACATGCCATCCTGTTAAACCACGAGGATGAAACTTCAGACCTGCAATTCTCAGTGTGCAAACTCAGCACAGTGGCTCCCTTAAACCTCATGAAAAGTTTGTATTCCATTTGCAGGGGAGACTGTTAGACCATTGCAGCCCCCAGGTCATGCCCATTGCTGGCAGAGGCTGCAGGACGATGGACGTACAATTGCCATATGCCTGTGCCTTGATTCTGATTTCCATGAACAAACCGCCCTAAATATCCTGCCAGACTTGCTCTTGCACATCCAGGCGAGCTATATTCTTCAGCCAGCACTCAGATGCGCTCAGGGTAATTATGTCAGTGAAACTAAGCAAACACTTCACAGCAGAATGAACTCACCCAGGCAATCTATAAAGGATTAGGCAGTTGCCAGTGGATGAACATTTCTCACAGAATAATCAATCTCTCTCTAATCCTCAGCCCTGCAGCTTAGGGAAAACCGACAAAATACCTTCCAAAAATGAGCACGGGAGCTAAAATTCATAACTTTACTGGATACAAAAAACACAGACTTGTCAGAGTTCGCAGTTGTACCGCATATAATATGATCCCTCCCTCCAGTAATGCAATCAACAGCCTGATAACTGTCTTTCTCTCTTTCAAATATATAAATATCGTATCACCTTTCTCCTTTTACCCTTTTTTTTCCAAGATGGTCTACCCGCTACATAAACTACCTGAACTGGTGTTCTCAAATTGTGTTTGGTTTTGAAGTCTTCCGCTTTTCCTTCAAACCTGAAGTGTGCCCAAATATTGTCTTATTTTTCCAAATGAGAAAAGAAATTGGCCTCTTCCATACCAACTAGAAAGCAACACAATGAGGACCTGTAGACTTATATCATTTTAAAGCTATTTCAGGATCAAGACAGGATTCATAGACTGTTTCTATGACAAAAGGGAAAGAAGGGGCATTTTCTATCAAAAATATTTTCTGAAGCTGTAATGTCCAGACGCAGATGAGCTCTGCAGGGATTTAATTCCTTGCCAGGATGGATACTTGTAATTATTTCACCTTATACTGACTTGAGAGTAGGCTGTTATCTTGAAGCAATCTGTCAAGGAATTCAGGACTGATTTTTTCTTCTCTGTTGCACTAGTGGAAAATTTTCTATCCTGACTATTTTAAAGGAAAATTGGATTTTTTTACTAAATAAATTCTTTCCAAAAAAAAAAAAAAGGTGAGGGTGCAGCTGCTTGCCTTGCAAAATGTCACCTTCTACCAAAAGCTCTTGCAGATTTCCAGACAAATAGTTTCCAAGCAAGAAGTGACAAATACTCAGCTTGTGGAGATATCTTTCCTTTTTTGCAAAGGCTTGAAATTTCTTTGGGTTAAATACTCCAAGCAGTTCTATTTCTGGTCTTGGCCATTTTATGAGCTTGTATCACACTGTGGAGGAATACCTCACGAGTTGTATACTAGTGTAATTTTAACATATCTGCACAAGCCAGTGAAATGGTATAAATGCCTTTTACTCTGTTGACCTGCAAAAAAAATGAGCATGTTACAAACTGCGGATGCATTTGGCAGCACGAATCTCAGCCAATATAAAAAGCTGGAGGGTGCCTAATGAGCTGTGTGAGAACAGGACCTGAGGGGATATGTTAACTAACGCAACATCAGCTATGACTCTGCAGTCAGGACTTGACAGAAACAAGTCTGTGGTTAGTGACCAGCTGACTGCCACTCTGCTGGCTGCTGCGGAGTTGTCTTTGCTGGCGTTTCCGAGCCAGGCATCAGTATATCGGGTGGCGGGCAGGGAGACGCACGGCTTGCACAGCTAAGGCAAGCTTCCCTTGCCCTCTTCCCTTCCAATGCGCAGGGAGGATGGGCGCAACCCAGCAACCCCGGAGCCCGCTCGCCTCAATCTTCTGACACTCACTTCAGCTTAATAGGCACTTCATTTCATCCTTGACATGATAGTAAGAGACCTCAAGCAGAGTTTTAATTTTATCTTCTGCCTGCTGGCCACTTAGGACGATTAACCCTCCCGCACATCCTAATGCAGCTGACCAAACCAGATCACAGTAACAAGCAAAATGTTTCTTTTCAGGCAGAAAGTGTAAAACACTTCTTTATCCGTGTGTTTAATTTTGCACCAAAAAACCCAGTGAGGCTGAAGGTCTTTGAAATTAAATGAGGGCACAGAATATACGAGTAGAGTGACAGATGATTGAGGTCTGAAATCCACTCAGCTGCTCTGAATTTTGCGAAGCCTTGGCTCTGGCAACGCTGTTGAGTTGCACAGGGCAGCCTACAAAGCAGGAAATGAAATGGAATTTGAGTTAATTTTATTTCATCATCTGCAGCAGATGTTCAGGTGTTCTGATGCAGAGATTCAACCAAGGATGTTTAAAGGGTGTTTATCACAGGAGCTCATCACAGAAGCCTATTTGCAATGGCAGCTAAAGGTGGTAAAATGTATCTAAAAAAGAATCAAAAGATCCAAAGGAACAGAGTAACTAAATCATTCTCTCTTGATTAGTGAGACATGACTGCCACCCCTGCATTTTATCTCCACTTATCTCAGTGTCATTTTGTCTCCTTTATCCTAGTCACCAGAAGAAAGGAGCATATTTCTTTCTGAAACTATTTGCTCACTTTAATATACAACTACAAAAATATCCATAAAGAACAAAGACAAGGACAAGATTTTTATTCAGGTGTTACTTAACAAGTTTTAGAATTATGATATTAGTGTAAACAGGAGCAATTTGACTCCAGAGATAACCCTATTCACTATATTCTAGTGCAGCCACCAAAATATAGAAAGCATATCTATTATCCATAATGCTACGATATTTAAAATGATAGGTTAGGTATGTGTAAATTAGTTCCACGGTAAATAAAAGGGGAGCTTTTGTATATATTTTTTTTTTTACCCTCTGAAGGGGTCTTCTAATAGTTCACATTGAGAAAATTTATCTCTGAAAAAAAGCTGAATATATGGACCTAAAGCAAACCAGAAATATCATCCTTTGCTTTTAGTTCCTTTTCCTACTATAAAACATTTACAGTAAATTCTGCTATCTGATCTACCTGGAACAAGTGAACGCTGCTGGGAGTTCAGCATATTCAGGAGGAACAGAGTCACTCAGAACTGGCTACGCAGACCTCAAAGGAGACTCCTGACCACAAACAGTAACCGCAAAGTTCTGCTTTGCTTTGGTTGGTTATTTTTATTGCTACTCACTATATTACAGAAGATCATGTCAGAAAAGACAGCTTGGGTCACTCAGCCTGTCCTCTGCATTCTAAACTTCTCCCTACACCATTCTCACTAATTCCTTGTTATCCGGCCTAAGCAGATTCCCCGGCAGTGCTGCAGCCGTTCCAGCTGTTGCCTGGCTTGTTCCTTAGTGCACAGCTTCTATGGCACTCTCTGCAACCCCCTGGCACCACAACAAGGGGCAGCACATGTCCCTCGCCACACCTACAAGCCCATCAGCCCCACTCGGGGGCTGAAGGCGCCATGAAAATGAGACAGATCTCTGCCACAGGGCTCTGCAGTTTCATACCACCGCAGCCTGAGAGGCGATGCACAGTCCCCTGTGTCCTTCACCTTCTGCCCACACGTACGCTCTTCCTCCATATTCTCACTATCTGAGTGGAGCAGCTGCCTTTTCCAAGTCAATCTACACATTTCTCCATCCATTAGCTTTAGATCATAGAGGAACGAACATGCTGCCCCAACTGAGAGGTTTCATGGTCAGTACGTTACACACAGGTTGATACAGGAGGTTTACACCACCAAAAATGTAGTTCCCCTTTCAGTACCACCTACAGCATTTGTTTTCCTAGGTGAAGTGACTAAGTATCAATACATGGAAAGTTATTTAAATATTTTCAGAGATATTTAAACACCTAATCAGAGATACTTTTTTCCTGATGTACAACCAGAAATGCCCTTCCTACCGTTTAAAAACCACCACCTCTCTTCTGCATACTAACATACATGGAGACCGTTAATTCCTTTTTTCTTTGCAGCCTCCTTTGCATATTTGAGCAGTGTTACCACGTCACCAACTCTTCTTCACTTCCTCAACTCTTCTCTCATGGGCCACCTTTTCTGTTCTTATTGCTCTATCCTTGACTTACCGCATTTATCCACATCGAGTCACACCTCTGGTATTTTTCAGGCAATGTATCCAATTTGCCAATTATTCTGAATGCTAAATACTGCCCACCATATTTCTTCCAGATGCTTCCAGTTTACCATCTGCACATAAAATAATATACTCTTTAATAATGCCATTGATGGAAGTAGTGACTGACACTGGAAAATCTGTTTAGAACATAATTTGAAATATTTTCTCATGTTGACCGGGAACGTTTGGATGTATTTTGTGAGCACAGTTCCCCAGTCCCTTCTTTTATGTCACGGTAATTTCATCAAGACAGGTTTTGCCTAGGGTTTTTTAGAACAGGATACACCAGAAAGCCAACCAGCTTACTTAAGTCAGTTGCATTTTTCTGTATCTGAAAAGCCTGCTATTCTTCACAGAAAGAAATTTAGTTGATGTGACATTATTTTTTTTCCAGATCTATACTGGCTGTTATTTGTCATTTAGCTATTTTCCAAGCTTTTTGATTATTTCTTCTGTAAATATTCTAGACATTAAAGTTGAGATGACTGGTCTGTAATTTCCTTTTTTTTGTTTTTTTAAATACATTTAAAGACAGATAATATGTTCGCCCTTTCTGGAATGTCATCCTTTCTGAATAAGTTTACAGAATAATAGTTAATGGCTCTGACACAGTTTCTGTTTGTTCCTGAAGAACTCTTGAAGTTTCAAGTCCACACAGTATGAAGACACTAACCTATCCAAACATTCAAACGTGTTCTTCCACGGGTCTGCTGTTCTGGGCTTCCTGTCACTGGTGTTAATGGTATTAACCATCTATCAACGCACACGCAATGTGATGGCAACAACAAGGCTGCATACCAAAGTCTTTCCACCTTTTTAGCATAACTACAATAAGCTGTTTGTGGGTTTTCAATTATTTCTTGGTCTTCTCCTTACTATTTGTGTATTAATAAAATGTGTTCTTGTTACATTTTACACCTCTGCTACTCGTGTCTCATTTTTTGCACTCTGGGTGCTATGCATACAGGGTCTTCTTATCCTCAATACCAGACCGTCAGCTCAACATTTTGTTCAGGTCCAGCAAGCACTCGTGATTTAGCGAAGTTGTTTCCTTATCCTTCCTTTGCACAGACATTGTACATATCTCTTTCTTTTCTGTGGCTGCTAACTCTCCCGAAATCTTTTTCTTTGACCTTCCTTCAGCAGAAAGGTTATGACCCAAAGTGTCTTTATTCTTTTGTCCCTTCTCATTCCTTTCTAAAGAATCACGCCTTTCATCTTTAAATTCCATTTTTTTCCTGTTATTCATAATCAAGAATAACTAGTTTTAATTACTTTCTTTTAAGTTCCTGTATCAAGAAATTGCTTTCAGCATATTGCAAGAGATTTTTCCTATGGTTTGGTTATATCTACAGCTCATCTGATAGTTTCTGGCATTCCTACAGCCTTTGATCTCATCACAAATTTCCTTGGGGGCAGACAGGAATGCCTTTTTAGCTATTGTTTGGAGGTGCTCCTCGGGCCCAGGATAGCCTCTCTGATGATATCCATCACCTGAGACCCTCGCAAGAACATGTGCAGTGTGAGAAGTTCCTGTGTCTGAAAAGAAAGATACTCCAAATTTTCTCCTATGAGTATGCGCTGTACCATCTCAAAGCTGCTCTCTTCAAAACACATTTGGCCTCTCACCCAGTCTGGAAGCCTCTCCTGCCAAGCAGAGCAGAAGCAGCCTGCATCTCCAGTGGGCTCCTTCGCCAAGAGGTGTGCAACTTTTACTACTTGGAGAAACATTGGTTTTCGAAAAAAAGGACCAACTGCTTTACCTCTTTAAAATGATTATCAGAGCTGACCCTTGTAAGGACTGTTGTCTCATTCTCTCCTTCTTTTATTGTTAGCAGAGACTTTCACTGTGGGGTTTTTTTTTTATGTCTCTGTCTCCTCTTTCTCTATATAGTCTTAACTGTAAAGCAATATGTTTTCCTCCTTTTATCAGCCCAAACTTCTTGAGCTGTCTATACCCCTGTATATCAATATTGCAGTCATGTGAGTTATTCCCTAAAGTCTCTGCTGTGCCAATTAAGTAATAATTTTAATTATGTGCTGAGATTTCTGTGCCTGTTCTTCCCAGAGACACGGTATTGAGCATGTGCATCAATAAAGCCTTCTGTTCAGTTTTTCAATATTTTAGTGCCTCTATTTTTATTACATTTTTGCATTGCCCTTGCCTGGATACCAGAGTCTACACCATGCACTCGTTGATCTGTTCTAGCCCTCTAAACATCCCTGAATGAGAAAACTACACTGTAAATTCATAAAAATTACATTTTCAATTGAAGGTGGCAGTTACCATACACTTTAAAGATATGTCAGCCCAATAAGCTTTGCTACAAATAACAGAACACAGGCTCATATAGAAATGCCTGAGAATTTTGCTTATGCAAAATGAATGGCTGCATGTCTACTTTAATACAGCAGTCACTCAAAGTGTTAAATTCCGTTTCCTGAACAGAAAGCCACAATGTTGAGAGGTGGGGGAGGGCTGATGCTCAGTTTGTTATATTTCTTAGCAGCTTCCACAGTGTTAAATCAATTTACAACAGTTCATGTTCTCTTCCTAGGTCGCTATTGCTTTCTTTGTATCCAATTTCCAGGCAGTCAGACATAAGGATTTTAAGACATAATGTGTTCTTCAGCCAGCAATCTCCTTAGTGTCCACTAGTGCCTGAATAAAATATGATGTTGCAGGATAGGACACTGTTGTTATTCCATTTCACTTCTTTTTGTTTAATTTTTGACAAGCAACGGATCCTGATAAGGGTATCCTCTCCTCACATTGCCCCTTTAGATTTTAGCTGTAAGATTTTCACTTGAAATAAACAAGCATTATACCAAGGAAAATTCTATAAGTAATAGTTAAAAATGAAACAAGGGAAATGACAGTAAACGTACAAAATACCTAGGGCCAAATTCTGCTATCAATTCTCTTCAGTGAGGTTGGATCAGTACACCCAAAAAAAAAGATTTACAACCTCAGGACACGTAACATAAAAAGGGTTATGTCAAATTGAAAAAACTAAGCAAAAAGAGAAGGGTTTGATGTTTCTGAAATGGTATCTAAAGTGTTATTGAAGCCATGGGGGTTGTAGGGGTGCTGCTAAGAGAAGTGCAAGTCAGCAGTAATCTATTACATAGGCTGCACCGCCAATATTTATTACATGAAAATACACATTCAACCTACTTTTGCTTGTGTGTCCTCTACACTGATTCCACCCATATCTCATAGGAGGTCTCCAGTGATTCAACCTAACAACTTTATCCTGCTCTTCTAACTCTGTGACTTAAGACATTGTGCAAATTATAATAAACCAGATTTTCATACAACAAAATAATCTTCTTAGCTGATTCTCCACAGGGATTATTTATTCAGCCTTCTTTTCCAGGTCTTGAAATAATGTGGGCAGCAACCTTTTTTCCACTTCTTTTCCAAAAAATGATGTGTTTTTTTCAGCAAGACACACCAAGGTCAGTGCTGATCATAGAAAAATCCTTTTAAAGCATGCTTATTGTTTATTCAATTTTCAAATTCAGCATACACATAAGGTATTCAAATTGTTTTATTTAATACTGATCAGTCCCCTTTAGAAGGCTCTCTAATCTGTACAGTTATTAAGTATAATGGGATTTACTTCAGCGAAGTCTAACACTAGGAAGGAAAGTACATGTGGTAAATCCTATTATAGCTAAAGAGATAGGTTGCATTTTCTTGTTTATTTTTTAATTCTCCTTTGGCAAGAACAGCAAATTTCCAGGTATTTGTTGGGGTTTTTTTTCCTTGATTGTCATTTTTGCCACTTGAAAGGACGGTGAAGGTTGAACACTTCCTTTTGAAGTGGTCAAACAGGAATCTGGAATCTCATGAAGTTCAGCAAAGGGAAGTGCAAAGTCCTGTACCTGGACAGGAACAACCCCAGGCAACAGTACGGGCTGGAGGCTAACCGGCTGGAATGCAGCTTTGCAGAAAAGGACCTGGAAGTTCTGGTGGGCACAAAGTTGAACATCAACCAGCACTTGTACCCTTGCTGCAAAGAAGGCCAACATCATCTGAAGCATTGCCAGCAGACTGAGGGAAGGGATCCTTCCCCTCTGCTCAGCACTGGTGAGACACAACTGGAGTGCTGGGTCCAAGTCTGGGCTCCCCAGTGCAAGAGAGACATGGACATACTGGAATGAGTCCAGTCAAGGGCTAAGGAGATGATAAACGGCTTAGAGCATCTGACATATGCGAGAGGCTGACAGAGATGGGACTGCTCAGCCTGCAGAAGGCTCAGGGAGATCCTATTCATGTGTATGAATTCCTGATGAGAGTGGCAAAGAAGATGGAGCACAGATCCCCCACGATGGTACCCAGTGATGGGACAAGAAGCGATGGGCACAAAGAGAAATAGAGGAAATTCTATTTGAGCATAGAAAAAACTTCTACTGTGAGGGTGGTCAAACACTGGAACAGGCCACCTAGACAAGTTGTGCACCTTCCATTATTGGATCTACTCAAAACCCAGCTGAAACATGTCCCTGAGAAACCTGCTCTAGCTGACCATACAATGAGCAGGGTGTTGGGCTAGATGATCTCTAGAGATATCTTCCAGCCTCAGTGATTCTGTAACCCTGTGAAGCCATCCATTAATTCACTGCAAATCTAACATGAATTAATCTAACAGAATCTCACTCCGAACCAGTAGTTTCAAGCACAGGAAGGCAATCAGATTCTGTCTCTTTACTTGAAGAATATATTAGGTTGATTTTTCCACCATTTACCTTACTCGTAGAAAGGTTCATTTTTATTAGAAAAAAAAAACCCACATCAAACTCTCCAATATTAATGCTTTCTGTTCTATTACCACTTCTGCAAACACACACAGAAAAAAAAAAAGAAAGAAACGAGAAAAAAAAAAGAAAAAAAAAGAAGGGAAGGGGAGGGAAGGGAAACGGAAATGAAAAGCAACATGAAAAAAATTAAAAAATAAAGAAAAAGAAAAAACAAAACAAAACAAAACAAAACTAAACCCCGAGATGTTACAAGGTTCTAGTTATGGTCACCAGTGGCAATTTTTCTTTTTAATGTTGGACCATTACGTCAGCCAATAGAGAGCAAATGAACAAAAATGCTGTCATCAGAAATCAAAAATTGCTTCTGCTTGTTGTCCATTCAAAGGCAGGAAATTCAAAACCTGACTTCAATAGAAAGTGACACTTAATTAGGCAGTTTGTGGTTTTAGACACCAAAGAGAATAAAATGTAATGTGAGACATATAGCTGGAAGTGACTCAGGATGCAATTCATTTTTTTAACACACCAGGAGGGGTGCAAGTCTTTGGCGGTGAATGCAATTTACATTTTCCAGTTTGACAGTCGTCTTCTATCAAAGTCTTCTGTCTTACAAGGTAATTCTTAGTTTTAGAAAAATATACCTGAGAACCCCACTTAACACCTCCAGATAGGTAAACACCAAACACATCGAAATCTACACATATGTAACCATGTCCCCTGCAGTCTAGTTTTGGAAAAATACAGATGGGACCAGTTGTCTTACTGCAGATGCTGTTCACTGCAATGTATAACAATGTATATTGCACCAACTGACAATTCTAAGAGAGACAACATACTTAAAATAAAAATAAAATTCTCCATAACTTCAGAGTAAAGACAATTGTATGTTTCCTGACAGCAGCGTGACTACAGCACCAATCCCTTCTACTTACAGACCATACTTTATAGATATAATGATATCAGTGAGGTTATGTCCTCCTATTCATCAGATTTTAACCTGTGTAATTGTCATTTCAGTGTTTGGGGTGTGAGGGTTGGCCCACGTAAGATCGAATCTGTATGATTTCAAACATTGTTGTTCCTAACAGTTGTTTTTTGACACTTGTGAAAAGTAGCCTTTATTCATCGCGTGCATACTACCACATACAATAGCTTGCCTGTGGCTTAATATATAATACAATATATAATATAGCCTTTATATGGAAACCTTGAAACTTTCAAAAAATTTTCCTATGTAAATATTAAATGAGGTAAAACATTGTTCCTAGATTATACTCGATACCTGGTATGTTTTCTCAAACAATTTTTGGAGCAGAAATGAATGGAAAATGCAATGCATACATGAGTAATAGATACAAATGAATTTAGAGGTATCTCATTTTGCAGAGAAATCACTGGGAGTGTTGCAGTAGAAATTAATATTTGTATGCAGTAGCACAGTAACAGAAGGTAAAAAAAAAGTGGGCTTTGGTTCAACCAGCAATACAACCAGAGGCAAAATACCACTTACTCACCTCTTGGTGCCATTTGCTCCTGTGCCATGTGTCAGCTTCTCTCAAGTCCCTGCAAGTTGAAGGGCCTCTGTCAAGTTCGACTCTTTCTTCTGCTTTTAGCAGAGGCTCTCATTGAGTTGAGCACTTGGGAACTCGCTCCCCAGGAGGCACAGGGCACAGTCTCTGCCTCGTAGCACAGCTCGACATAGATCCCCATTTTCCACCTGAGAGCAGGAGTGCCCATCCATCTTGACCCCAACCAGGCAATTCTGGTATATCAACATTTCCGTATGGGAAATATCATACGCCCTGGAGAACTGTGATGAGGGAAACTCCATGTGTGGGTTACAGGTGGGGAATGCAATTACTCCCTTGAGGTCTCACTTAACCTTTTCAGGACAGGGGGTGCAACTGCTCCTTGAGTCAGGCGTACTCTAAAGCCAATGCGACTCTGGTGCTGTTCACGTCACCTTGCCCCACTCTTAAATTGTTGAAAAGACATAAGTTAACCTTAACATAAAAGCTCTGATGTTAGTTCCATGGTAGCAGGTCCTCTACAGAGAGTTAGGAAGGGAGATCTTGCTCTATTCTTAGTATGTAATAAAAAGAAGTGAACAAAGGAAAGGAGGCAAGACAAGGCAAAAATAAAATAGAAATAATTAGTATAAAGAACAGAAGTAAACTGTGCTGAACTGTGACTTCCTCTCCAGACAGGTCTTCTGCCCTGCATTATTAGAGCCTGCAAAGGAATGATAAAACCAAATAATCCTGTCAGCACCTTCACATGGGAAACCATTCCGGTATGTTCTAAGGTATCAGCTTAATAGCACACACGTTCTCCACTGAGGATTATAACCTCCTGTTGCAAAGGGAATGAACTCTCTCTAATTGTTTTTTCCATGCCTAATTATTACATTCTGTGTGTCTGTGACCCATTAAAGTATAATAGCCCTGGAGAGGAAGCTGCTATATATGCATGACACAGTGTGTATAGACACACACACACACACATATATATGCACACAGTTCAGACACTCACATGTATAAACACATACTATTATTTTTGCAGGATATAGTATACAATGGGATCCCAGTACTGCCAATAGGAAAACTAGTGTTTTGCAAATTTTATTTATTTGCCTTTTAAATTGGAACCAGAGAGACCATGGGAATTTATTGGTACCGCTTATATCGTAATCCTCAGCGAGGTACTTATGTTTCCCAAAATTAGCACTAACACCTGCAGTTTGGAATCTTAATTCCTGCTCTGTAAAGAAAAATCACTGAATTAAAGGCTCTGTTATTGTCATTATTTAGGAATTCATTTGACAATATAATGTGTGGAAAATACAGTGCAAAAGAGAGCAGGGTGAGGTGAGAAGCAGCCGCATTCCCTAAGGCACTATTCTGTTCTACTTCTGTTGTCAGTATGGCACATCAGAAATTTTTCCCTGCATTTGCATTCTCTGCATGTACCTCCCCATTGATTATCTACCTGGCTTTGCCTAATTGCAACATTAGCAGAAGGCGGGGCTTTACTTTGTGTATGGCAGTTGGGGATTACTTAAAAAGAGTTTTTAACCACTGACTCATTTCTGAGTGGGCTTCACGATGAGTGGGCTCTGTCAGGAAAGGGTGTCACCGTCTCTGAGAAGATCAACTTATCATCCTGGGACTCTTCGAATACCAACGTGCCTGGGCAGAGGCAGAATGACTGGTGAGCTTGGTGGTCTAATTCCTCTTCCTGCAGCACGAGTCTCTAATGCAGCGGCAACTTCTCCTCCTTTGCAATGATACTGCCATAATTTTGAGTGACAAGTGGAAATGCTAATACTGCTACAAATCTCTCTGGGTTATTTAATGGCGCTAATCAGAAAATGGCGTTCAATAGTTGTTGCATTCCTTAAGTACTCTTCGCGGTTTACCCCAGGAGCAGCTGTCATTACCTCTTGTTAGCAGAAAGTCTACACAAAGAGGGTCTTTAAGACAGCCGAGATCCCTTTTGGCAGTCCCAGAGCTCCGTGTGTATGCTGAGCACACCCTTCTCCTCTCACCTCTTCCCTTAGTACACTATTAACCACCCAGCTTCGCTGAACAGGAATATTTCTTCGTAGATAAGTATTATCAAGGGGCCAGATGCTTTGCAACTGCTTTATGGATGGGTCTGTTCCCATGCATTGGGCCCACGCACAGGCTGCTGCTTTCCTTGCATTGCCCACATCACAGCAGGAGGCAACGACAACCAGTGCAGTGTAACAACATACAGCAAGCAAACAGGGCATCAGTAGAAATCCTACATTGCACAAAACAACGTACCTACCTTCGCACTTTGCATAGTTTCAGATAAAGCAGAGGAAACCCCCTATATGATTAGCATTTTATATATGAATAGAAGCACGTTTAACAAAAGAAATCATTTAACAGGTTCATGAAAAAGCATAGGAATTTGTTGTGAGCCAGACTAAAACACTTTACAATAATCTTTATGCTTTTTTAATATATGCTATTCTCTAGATACAGTTCAAGATTTACCTCTGTTCTAATTTTAAATCCTTTATTCTAAGAGAGGCAAGTGACCACTCCAGGGGGGGAAGGATCCCATCTGCTACTTTGGGTTATACACCTTCAACTCTGCAACTTGCTTCAGAATGTAGCTGTGTTCATAATTTGACCTCACCTTTTTTTTAAGATGAACTTTTTATGCAACACACCAATAAAATTGAATGATATTTTCTCACAAAGCTTTCAAATCAGAGAAAAAGTGGGTTTAGGAAAAATATTTTGGTAGTTTGAGACTCTTCAGTATCTACGTTCAACTCAAGGGACAATAACTATCTCACTTTGGAGATTTGTGGTCAACTCAAAATTTGTTACATGAGTTTTGGAATGGCTCTAAAACCCAGCCAGGAGAGTACGTTTGACAAGTGTATTAAAACTATATTCCTTGTTCAAATTGAAAGAAAAACATATATTTACCCATGTGTAGTAAAACTGGATTCTCGGCAGTATTCATACAGGTACCTTACCCTTTCAGCATCCACATTGTTGTGGTTTGGGCTGGGCTGGACACCAAAATGAATGACAGATGGTCTCCCCAAGAGACACAGATTCAGTATTGTTGTGTCATGGAGGTTCTCAAGAACCTTGTCCTGCTGTTACCATGTCACACAGGCCACTCATGCAGAAAACTGTTGAAGTGATAAAATTGCTTAATAAATTACTGGGAAATCCAGTGCAAGGCAAAGCAGGAGGGCCCTTAAGTAAGATAAAATCCCTGGATGTCGTCAGTAGGACGTACCCTACTGTTTGGGAATGCTTTAAGCAGTAAGTTTTTAGATATTACTGGGTCTCCCTCTCTCCCTTTCCACTACTGAGAGGAAAACTGGGCTTAAGTAGCTAGGTCCAACAGAGGATGCGAACAGAAAAGGTAATTGGTATGACTGCTCTGGCAGGTGTCCATATGCTACAGTATTGTCTGCAAACTCATGGTATTCTAGCTGTCCGTACATGTGAATGCATCCTAGGCTCTAAGAAAACCTGTGGATAGCTTTATCTGTTAAAATTTGTCATGTTTGGTTTTTTTTTTTCCCTAGCACTAAAATGTGAGATTTTCCTGTTTGCCATAGCAAACCTCTTAATCAGTCTGGCACGCTGCCTGGTTGAGGCTGTTTGGAGCGTATGGGACAACCATGGATCTGGCAGATCTCTTTGTGGCTGTGGCCTGAGTGATTAATCATGTGGAGTGGTCATTTGGTGAGACTGGGAAGCTTTTCATGATTGATGGGTCTGTGCCAGGCTGGAGGAAACAGCTAAGAAGGAACCAGATATGATTGATTTGAAAGCCCACATTATAGGTTAGGAGATTACGATGCTAGTGACAAATTTCTCCTTCTCCTCAAGCATTTGCTAACATTTCTACATCAGCAGAAAGAGCAGTGAATGGCAAGTTACCACTGTTTTATAGACATGGCCTCTGATCTTCCTTATGAGGAAGGAAACTTTCATAGGACTATCTGTGGCACTTGTACCTGTGCTACAGCACAGGGGCAGATCAGCAAAGAAACCATAGCTGTATATCATAGAATCATAGAATCAATGTCTTGAGTTGGAAGGGACCTTTAAAGGTCATCTAGTCCAACCCCCCTGCAGTAAGCAGGAACATCTTAACTAGATCAGATTGCTCAGAGCCTCATCAAGCCTGGCCTTGAAAGTCTCCAGGGATGGGGCCTTCACCACCTCTCTGGACAACCTGTTCCAATGTCTCGTATAAGTACATGGTCTCCTGTACATGGATTGGTTAGCCCAGAGTATTATTTGGCTCTGGCTAAACAGTTGCAAAGCCAGTTGTCAGAGTGAACATTTGTGATGCCTGGCATGAAGGGACATCCAACAGCAGAGAACTGAGAGAACATTCAGCTCTGCCTTTGGCACTTGGGGAGCAATGGTGGAGTGCACACTCAGAGAGATTCTAGAATATTGTTCCACAGTCACCTGGAAGCCCACAAAGCAAAAGTGGCTTATTTGGCCACTCTGTGACACCCTACGTGGTGCCTGTGGAGATGAAAGTTGCTGCATGAAGCAGAATGGATGCACCGATACATTGGTTGGTCATAAAACAACTACAGAGGAAATATGGGAGCAGGGAAGAGGGATTAGGAAAATAAGACATGTCAAACATTCAAATCCATGCTAATTGTCATGGCTAATCACCCACAGGCTCCTATGCTATTTCATAGAATGGTTTGGTTTGGAAGGGACCTTTAAAGGTCATCTAGTCCAACCTCCCCTGCAATGAGCAGGGACATCTTCAACTAGATCAGGTTGTTCAGAGACCCCTCCAACCTGATCTTGAATGTTTCCAGGGATGGGGCATCCATCACCTCTCTGGGCAACCTGTTCCAGTGTTTCACCTCCCTCATCATAAAAAATTTCTTCCTTTTATCTAGTCTGAATCTACCCTCTTTTAGTTTAAAATGATTACCCCTTGTCCTACCAACAGGCCCTGCTAAAAATTCTGTCTCTACCTTTCTTATAAGCCCCCTTTAAGTATTGAAAGGCTGCAATAAGGTCTCCCCAGAGCCTTTTGCAGGTCATGTCTCGCCATTACCAAGGTCTGAGCCTATGCTGCTGTTCACTGTTCAGAGCCCTGGCCCTGGTATTACCTCTACCAATCCTGCACATAATTTTTCTAATGTACCTACATCACATCTGTGCCCATCACCACTATAAGCACGTAATCCTGATGTTCCTGGGCTGTGTCTCCTTCCATTTCTCATGTCCAAATCTAGCTTCTTAATTCCATTCAGTAAATCTTCCTGCTCCCATACCAAGCACCTAGAGCAGAGTTTGGCTTTTCACGTATTTCTTTCCTCAGAGGGCTTCTCCTCTGAAATAAAGTCTATTATCCCTGACCAAAGTCAAAGTCCATAATTTTGCACTGACTGGCCATGTAACAGCATATCCCCTCCCTGACCAGCTCCCACATCAGGGCTTTCCTCAAAAGCAGCAAAAAGTATGTTGGGCAGCAAAATTAAGCCTGGTTCCCTGTAAGCCTCTGCAAGTCAGAGTGCTCCCACAACACAGTGAGGGAAAGCTAGTTTTCAAGACTTTCTGTATTCGCCTTTTTCTGCAAACAGCAGCATACCAGATGAATAACAGATGAGGTGAGTACATATCCAATAGCTGAGCAGTCAAATAAGTAAATAACAAGGCACATGCTTGCAAACATCTGTATATCACTGCAAACAATCCTACCTGCAGAAGGTCAGCTCCCCCTCATGCCTAAACATGTCTGTGCCTTTCTCTGTAGTAGTTTAGGACTCTGCTCGTCAAACTGAACAGCTTTCTCAGCTCAGCACCAGACTTATCCCTGGGGATCCTGGATGCTGAAGCTAGGCAGAGAATTTCACCAGAAGCAGGACACTTAAATACCTCTAAGGATCTAGCCTTGAAGATCAATATCAAACTTGGCTGCAGGCAAAAGAATTATACTTGAAACCTTGATTTCAGAGAAAACGAAGACATTTTCATGTAAATAATTGATCCAACAGATATTGTATTCAGGGAACAAAAATGACAGGCACACATCAGCAGCTGTGACACACTCCTATGTTCAGCCTCCCTTCCCTGTGCCCTTTCACCGAAGAGCTTCACTCCATTAACCACTGTGCAATGCCAGAGCTGTCTGAAAATACGTCTCCTGAATATAACAAGCAGATACATGAAAAATCAGCCTCAGTGGATATTATTTTCTTTGGTGCTGCTTTTATTTGTGAAAATGCTCAGCTTTTTAAACTCTGTGCATACTCTGTGACCTGGAGGCAGAGGGTAGATGGTAATGGAGTAGGTCGACTCTTCTGTTTCTTGCTTTTAAGAAAAAGTTGTAGTGCATGTTGAACTGATGAAGTCTGGTTGCCTATGTTTTTTTGTCTTGTGGTTGATTGCAAACTCTGATTAAAGCTTCTCTCAGGGAAGGGGCACTTATAAGAGCTCTCTCCAGAGCGGGTTCTCTAATATATGAACTCACGCTTCAGCCTGTCCTTTAGTCAGGGCACTTCAAGAGTCTCCAATCTATCTGGCTGCCTATTTCCAGAAAATTTATAAGAATATAATTATCTTTGAATTCATTTAATTCACCTTCCAACAAATTCAAAAGTTGATGCTGGCAACAGCGTGTGATTATATAAGGGACTGGGCTAAAAACCGCAGGCCTTCCCTCCTTCCCTCTCTCTCTCATGCATGTAGACATACACACTTGAAAAGAGGGGAGAAAATGTGTAAAAATGCCTTAACCTATGTGAGGAGAGAAATGTACCCCGGTAGGGCAGGGTCTCCCCCACCTGTACTCTCTCCCCTGAACTGCAGTGATCTCTGAAGATCTTCCTACCAACCTGTGGGCTGGTGGGAATTGCTTCTGCTGGTGCATCCCACCCAGTGACTTCCTCCACGCCGTCCTCGAGCAAGGGAAGTACCTCCACTGTAGAGAAGACACACGCCACAGCAGCCATTGCTGCAGCAGCCTCAGCTGCCACCAGCAGCATCAAGCCCTCAAGGCCAGATCCACAAAGCTGAAGGACCCTCTTGTCAGGAAAAATACACTGTGACCTGGGAAAAGATAAAGAGGATCCTAGAAAGCTTCACTTTATCTTCCCTTGTTTCATGCCGGTCTGTGCCATCGCAGCTTTGTGTGTATGCAGAGAGAAGTGGAATTAATTTTTTTTAACTAAATCTCTTCTTTTGTCACTGTAAAAATAGGTCAAGCACAAATCTTAAAGGATGTTCCTTCAATACATTTTCTGCCATAAATCTAGCTGGTGTTCCACTGTTGCTGCAGTGTCTACCAATATATTCAATCTCTTTATCACAAGGGGTTTCATTACGGTCCCATCAGTAATTACTCACAACTTTTAGAGCGCTGTCTCCATCCAGTGGTGAAACGTTAAAAATGCCGCTTTCCTGGAGTTCCAGCTTTTCAGACTTTTCGCAAAAAATGAAATACATTATGTCCCGATTTTTAATTGTACAACTAGTAACTGGATAACAAGACTGAAAGGTCATATACGAGGCCTAAAAATGCCCATTCCTTCTGTAACAAAATGTGGTATTTTTCATCATAAAAATCTCAACAGCAAATGCTGTGTGTTTTAATTCTTATCCTCCTTCAGCTTTCAGCTTTCACTTTGAAAGCTGATATTGTTCTGCCAATGTAGCTGTGTCTGGAGACAAGAAAGCAGAGACTCACTCCCCTCCCTCTCCCATTCCTCCTCCGGTTTAATACAGCTACATCAATAACCTCATCTTCGCTAATGTAAAAGAAAAGCGCATCTGGCAGTTCACATTTTTCAGATGAACTCTACTACGGAGCGCGCAGGGTTAGATGAACTAACACGGCTTTGCCAGCAGAGACTCAGTAATTAGTTAAGCTCCTGCTTCATTGCCTTTTTTATGCATTGTTGATTTTAGCTGCCACAGACAGAAAAGAACAAAACGCAGAGCTGGCTATCAATACCCAAAGGCATGCCAGGTTCATTCCTGACTGTAGTAGCTTTAAGTCTTTCTGAGACAGGATGCTCCAGCTTGACTCTTACCTTGCCCTCCAGGAATACCTTTTTGTTTTCCCTTCTCTTTGTTTTTTGGCGTTGCATCAGCAAACATTTGGTCCCAGATTCTCCTCAGAGAGAAGAGAAAAAATGATGCTGCCTCAGTAGGGCAACAGCAACTTTATCAAAAAATGGTGTGAAAGGTTAATTCAGACAATAAATGGCCTGTGCCAGGCTCTCAGCAGTGTTACGTTGACCTGCTTTTTGTTTTGTTTTGTGTTCCCTTATTGCTTTCAAGCATGCCAAGGTCTGGCTGTCATCCAGAAACCAGGAGCAGAAAAGGAGTGCAACTCCATTTCTAACCCACCTCCTTAGAGTACCCTCAAGGCAGCGCTGGCACAGTCCAGACCGGGGGTCTTTGTATTCTGAGGACGCTCAGATGCACCATATGTGCTGCACGTGCATGAAGCTGCAGTATGGGATTGAGAAGAAATCAACTTTTTCAATGTTACCTTTCAACATTTTAAATCCACGTATGGTCCCGTGTCTTTTGAAGATGTCTTAGTTCTGAAGTTGATAAAAAGAGTTGGCAGTAAAACTGTGCCTAAGACTTTTGAAGTACTTGCTGCTGAATGCTCGGTTGCTACTCCCATCGCCGCCAGGTCTTACCCTTGATTCCTGAAAGTTTTGAGATTAGTCTTGCCAGAAAGTTCAGGAGTTTTTGGACCACCTCCTTGTTTTGGATTAGTTCCTAGGTTACAGCCTTAGAAAGCAACTTGATTCATTCAAATGGTCCTTCTAAACTGAACAGGATTGGAAAGCTGCTAGGAGCACACGAAGTTATGTATGAAAATGCTTGGAACCTAGTTTTAATCTCCATTAGGCTGGAGTGCAAATCTGGAAGTGCTGAAGATAATTCTCCTTTCATTGTTGAAGTGCTAAGGAAAGCTATTAATTTTATAGAAGGAAATCTACCTCCCTCAAGAAAAGTATTAGTTTATAATAAAACTATGAATTAAACAATCTTCCTTTATATTTCACACAGATTTCTTTAAAATAGACAGTCCGGTTCTTCGAAAAGACATGACCTTTTAAAAAATTTTCACCAAGTCTCTGGGACTTTTCCACATCTCTTCCTGGCCAGCTGTACACCCACATACAACACCTCCCACCCTCAGGCTCCATTGTCAAGGAAAGGATTCAGGCTGGAATTGGTTTTGCCGGCTTTTTGAAGAAGCTGAAGGACATCTTGCATACCTTAAACAGCCAGATGAGGGCATTTGAGAGAGGTCTCCTCTGCTCAGGAGACGTTCCTGAAGTCCAGGAACAGTGCTACTGGAGCAAACCTGCCCCTAGACAGGGGCTCCTGCTCCTGCTGCTATTTAGGTGGACCCCACATGAACTAAAAAGTATGCTTCTTTTTCCACTAAACAACAATCAGAAAGGAGAAAAAAATTACTGTCCTTGTGATTCAGGGAGAAAAGCAAGGTACCAAGGAGGTAATTTAAACATTAATTAATCTGAGAGTTGCCAGCAAGTACAGGTAGATTGCAGACTCCTTCCTGAATAGTTTGTGTCCAGCGGGGAAGTGATGACAGGCTGTAGCCACTCCTCATCAAATTTACTGCCACCCTCACCTCCATTTTTCATCTTTTTTAACAGATGTATTCTAAAACCTTGCTGTAAGGAGATACTTGTAATCACCTACCTGCATTTCCAGGCAATTACAGTGTTCATAAATGTATACCCTCCTGTTGATGAGACAGAGGCTGACTATGATATTCATCCGATTTATCAGTTCCCAGCGTTGCTCCCTGTGACTCACAAATCTTCTGGCCCCATCAGCCTGCAATGACCCGAGAGTTCTCCACCATACTTTACACGGAAGTAACTCTGGGCCAATTTACAATGCCCTTGAGGAAAGGCCTTGAACAGCCCAAACTTTCATATAAGTCATTCATTGTATTTAAATCCTCCAGTACATGGATTTATTCATGAACCCTTTGTCCAAGGAAAGAAAAATTAGATCACAGAAGTCCTTTCATGGAAAGCTTCCTCTATGTATTAAACTAAAACAAATCAAGGCAGGCATCACCTACGTTTTCACTGGACAATCTATACCTCTGATTGAAGAGTTTCCAGACTCCCACAGTTACTGATAGTGCTATGACCAGCCTTGCAGGGGTTTTCTTAAACCGTACCGGTCTTGTTCTGAGTAACCAGAAGAACTGGCAGTCGCTGTGAATCACTGGATCTTTGCCTAGTTTTGTTTCTCAGTCATCTCTCTTACTCATTCTTGTAAATAGCTCCAGGCTCAAGGAAAAGTAGAGTTGAAGAGTTTATATACCTACCCCCAGCGTGCAGAGTAGTGACCATCACTCTTTCCAGCCAACCTCCTAATCCCTGCTAGGGAACCCTTCTAGGAGCCATTGTTGATTATTTTCCTCCCCTAGTCCAGATGATGACTTTGAGGTTGAGTCTTTTCAAAAGACAGTAAAAAGCAGGTAATAGCAACCCCAAATGAACTTCCAAAGAATCCCTCCCTTGGAGCTGCCTGCATATCTAAAGCAAAGTCTGCTGTCTGTCTTCCAGGTCTGTACTGTGGTCGCTGTGCTGTTCTGTGCTGAGTAAAAATATTCTGAGCCCTTCCAGTATATCATTAGCTACAGGAGTTGGTAAACATTGACTTCCCTCCTATGCCTAGAGGATTAACTGCAGCTTGTGATAAATAACTGAAACTTGATGGAGGGGGTTGGAAATCTGTTGTCAGAAATCCTTCCTGATGTGGCATTATTGCACTGGGAAACGGGATTTCTCCACCCCTGTTCCAGCACTCCCAGGTTAGGAGATACCTGCGTCTCTGGGAACCCTGCTGCTCTCTCAAAACAGACACTAATTCTGGACAGCAAGGAGGAGAGGACACCCTTTGGTCTGACTGCCCTGCCCGTACCTCACAGCTGTGCGTGGCTGTATCACAGTTCTGCATCACAGGGCTACAGGCTCAGAGCGCAGGGTGTTGCGCAGGAACTAGGCAGCCTGAGAGCAGCACGAGGTACTCTGTGCGTGTATACATGTCTGGATATAAGTTTGTATAAGAGCAAGGCAAAAAGAGGGGACAATCTCAGATTGTCCCTGAACAATCTCCAGGCTTTATAAACCTAACCAAATAGAAGAGAAGATCATTTACAAAAGGGGATGTAAACCAGGGTATATTTTCTGAGAAGCTTTCTTCATCCATGTATTTGGCTTTTCAGGGAGAATGTAATACGTATGCAATTCTAAAAGATACATATGATAAAGTCTTCTGAAAATATTTTACAAATACGCTAACTAACTGAGGAAGCTGCAGTTCATCTTAACTGCTGGCCTCTGCAAATAAGCTAAAGTTGCTTTAGGCAAGTAATAGTCCATTGACCAAATCTTCTCAATGACAGTCTAACTCCACAAGACAGGAACGGGTGTCGAATTGGCATGCGATATATAACAAATCTCTGTTCCTGATTTTGTATACTCCTGCATATACATCTTCACAGTAAACTGTAAAAAAGATGAGGAATGCAAGTAAGACTCAATTTCTTATACTGTTCCTTTAAATATATCTGCCTTTCTTTTATCCTGATCTAATCCCTAATTCTCACTTTAGTTCTGATTTGTATAATTCAGATTGTATAATTTACAGTTATCCATGTATTTTTTTAATCTAGCTCTCAGAAGACCAGGCACAGTATTCTCCATCATAAGAAATGCCAAATACGGGTGAAAAAGAGAACAAGACTGAAGTTCTTTCTTCTAATAAAGAACATTAATAACATTAATAAATAACACTAAGTGTGAAGTCAGAATTTGTCCTGAAAAACCACGGTACTGAAAGAGAATTAGGAGTGACAGAAGACAGATAGAACTGTATCTGCACAGAGAACATCCCATCAGGCTGAGCAGGAATGCACCTGCAAGACTACGCTTGCTAGAAGAAGACATACTAACAAACTGGAAGGTGATCACAAAAAGCAACCAAACAATTATCAAACTTAAATATAGTATGGGATTTTAAGAGTCTTAAAACACCCAAACGGCTGCACTAGCTCAAACCAAAGGTCCTTCAAGTCTAGTACTCTGCCTCCAACCCTTCCAATAAGTGAACACCTAGCTATAGCACATGGTAAGCACATCTGGTGCTTTTGCCTTCCCTCCTCTCCCCTCCACTCCCCTTCCCCAGTTCCAAGTATTTTCTGCTTAGGGAGTTCCTGAGATTGAAGAGATTTATCTGTTTATTAAACCCCAACAGAAAACTCTTCCAAGATTTGCCCAGTTTCACCTTGAAATCTGTCTCATCGTCTTGTCATCACTCTACTTTTTTGCAAGTTCTATCCATCTACTGGTTATTTTCTTTATTTTCCTGGAACAGATTGGCCCTTGTAGCCCAAAAGACAGTGAACAGTCAATAGTCAATGCCTATCTACTCTCATTACCACTGATGATTCTGTAGGCCTCTGCATATCACCCGAAAGCCACCTCTTCTCAAGGCTGAAGAACACTAATCTTCTCAGTTAATCCTCATACGGAAGCCCTTCCATCTAATTATCCTTATAGCCGTTTTCCAAATCCCTTCAATTTCTAATATAGTGTCTCAAAGACAAGGGGATCAGAACTGACCACAGTAGTCAAGTGATAGGTAAGCCATGGATTTCCATGGTGGCATAACTATGTTCTTTTTGTTGTTTACTCCTTCCTAAATCTGGTTTGATTTGCTCATTGCTCCTAAGCACAGAGCTTCCTGGACCTGTTCCCTCCACCTACAAGGTCTTGTTAATGGTTAATGTTAATGGTCAAATCTAGGCCCATTACTTTTCATTTTACCCCAGAACATCACCTTACACTCATCTACTTTGAATTCCATTTGCCATGTTATTGTTCAGTCATCCTGGCTTCTCAAAAGCTTCCCAAAAACACTCGTAAGAAGTGAAGCATCAGAATTACTTGCCATGTAATAAATACAAGATAAATCTGACACAGCACCACTAATGTTATTAGTTTCAGTGTATTACAAAAGATACACCTGAGAATCCTGTACAGGGAAGATACCTAACTCAAATTTTCCACAATTTTATGTGCCTCAAATGCCAAATCTTGTTCTTTACTCTTTCTATTGGTTTATGTCCACTTTTGCTTCACAGAGCTCTACAGAGCAGCTGAGCAAATATGACAGGTTTTGTTCCCTAGGACATTGCTATATTAACAGGAAGTTACAATATTCACTGATATTGTTAATTTACTTATAGAAGAAATACTGTGAAGAGATCACTCTTACAGCTGGTCTTTCACATTTTTAATGCAACAAAATTTTAGAGCGTTGTGGGTTTTTTGAGGCTTTTTTTTTTCCCCCTCTTACAACAGTTCTTTATAACGGTTCCAGCAAGAAGAAACATAATCTCTACATAAAGACCAGCATGTCAGTGGATTTCTGAAAAAAAAAATAAAAAAATAAAAAACAACCCCCAAAACTTTCACGGCAGAATAATCTCTTAGTCACCATTTTGGGCATATTTTTCCTTCCTGGTTTTTGAGATTTGAAATGGAGTAAAACCTGCAAGCATGTTCAGAGGAAACAAGCCTGTATTTCCAGCATGACCAATATATTTTCTGAACCTAATTTGTGTATTTATTTGCCTTGAAAAGAACTATATGGCTTACAAAAACGCACTAAAAGATGGCTTGTTGATTATTTCATAGGGTAGTACTGCTGTGCGTTGTAGCATTTCTGTGGTCCTTAGGCTTCATGGACAGCAAGTAAACAGATTTATGACATTGTTAGAATAGACTGTGGTTCTCATGAGCTGTGACAGCTGTTATTTCATAGTACTTAAGTCAGTGTGAAGTGACAGTCAGGCACCTACTGGAAATGGTACACACAGGCATAAATAATGTGTATCCACATGATTCCTGCAGCATGTAAACGCCATAACCTAGTCATACTCCCTCTTTCAAAACACACTCTGCTTGGCACATTAAGACCGCTTATTGGGCAGCTGCAATGCTCCGTGACAAATTGACCATTCTCCACGGCTGCCCATTCTTTATGGCAAGATCCACCCTTTTCCAAATGTACAGTCTTGTTGCATTTGCAGGTTTTTCCCACCCACATCCTTTTTAATGCACAGACTGACTGAATTACTGGTAAATCCACCTGTGAAAATAACCACCTATGTCTTCTCCACTAGAGATCCACCTATGAAAAGAAATACATGACTATCAACATAAAACAGGGGCAGTTCCTGATCCACCTTCATCACAACAGAAGATGTATCAACAGAAGCACCGCACGCACAGGACATGCTTTGTAACACAGTCAAAAATCATTACCTGATGCAGCATGTTAATTTGACTCCGCTTCAGGCAGGACCTGACTGAGTCAAGTCAGAATAACCGCGTAATAAAGTTACACCACGAGCCAAGAAACCTGGCCTCTCCTCATGGCTCTATCTCAGTTTATTTATGTAACCACAGGTAACTCAGGTCAAGGCTCAAACGAATGACTGAATTATAAGCATCTAATAAGTTACTGTGGATCCAAGCAGCGATAACTCACAATAACTACTTGCATTCTCATAGCCAGTGAAGGACACGTAAGTTGATCCAAATGCCTTGGATCTGGGCAGACCTAAGACAGCACATAGAAACAGTTAAAACCCAGCTGAAAAGCGGATAACTTCATGAATTCATGAAGTGCCGTATGTTGCCTTTGTTAAGTGCCCATAAATTGAAATAAATCATTGTTTTTAAGCGAGTGTAAAGCTAACTAAGTACTGCAGTCACTTTCTTCCAGCATCTCTTAGTAAATCCTATTTATCATGTGTTGAGTTCTGTTTCCCTCAACACAGAGGGAATTCTGTAAAAGAAAACAGTTACCCTGCTCAAGTTAGTCCACACACTCAACTAGCTGGGTTTTCTTGCTTTGGTTTTGGGGGGTTTGTTTTTATTTTTAAACTTCAAGTTTATCATGCAAAGTGCTGATCAGATGTAAATTAATTCTGCCAGGTCAATTTTTTTTTTCCAAAAACATTTGTAGGTTAAATTTATATCAGGAGATTCTATGTAAGATATCATCTGTCAGCACCTGTCTAGCTTTATACAAGATTGGGTATCATTTGTCCTCCCACAGACAGAATAAAAGCAGAAAACCAGTAGAAAACCCCCTGCTGTGTACTTGGCTAACTCAACAGGACATGGGGAAAGACAGACAGGAGGAAATTAGGTTGCACTGAAATGGTTTGTACCATTCCACAAAATGTTATTGGGTTGCAAACTACGTTCCATGTGCACAAACTAAAATGAATTGATAGGGACTTGCAAAGCAAGTAGGAACATAGTAACTATAGCCATTGCCAAAATAGAAGGTCCGGAGTAGTTGAGCCCAAGCCACCAAAAGAAGAAAATGAAAAAAAGGGGGGGAGGGGGGCGTAAGAAGACGAGGAGAGAATGTGCATTTCTTGATTTTAATTACATTTCTACCACCAAGCCAGGAGCTCTGCATTCCGCTCCTAGCAGAAGCAAGTTGTGTATATGCTCCATCTGCACAAGTAATTATTTCATTTATTTGTACACAAGTGATAACATCTGCGCGCTGATGCCAGCAACACACCGAGCACTCCCTCTGTCCTGCCTCCCCACCTGCCTCCAAGCTGGAGATACCAAGAGGCAGCAGAACCATCAACCCGGGTCAGCTGCCTGACAGGCCAAAGACTCACCCTATTTTAAAACGACTTCCATCTCACCAATTTACATGTTAAAGCAGAAGGAGTAAATAAAAATAATTGTTTGGATTCATTAAGGAATTTGGACAGAGGAGAGAGTACCTTCTTTCTCAGCTGGAGCTCTGCATGCTCAGCATTACGACCACAGCACTTCAGTGGGTTCCCCTGCTTCAGCCCAGGTGGATCCTGGCAAACACTGACCCGGGACAGGCATTTCAGCTCTGCTTCATAATTTGAGTTCTCTGAAGCGCCTACTGTTGCACAGCAGAAGAGAAACATACGTTACTCCTGCCCTGTGGGCATAATATACAACTTTTCATTAGATCACTACCCAAAATCCTGCATTTTCAAGGCTAAAAATCTTGCAAGTGCCAGGTGTTAAAGTGAAATGGATTAATGTCAAGTGGGACCCCTCAGACAAGGCTCACTTCATCTTTCCTATTTCCCATTTAGCATGTTCATTTCCATGCCAAGTGGGAGATGAAGAACAGATGATGGCAGTATCATCAACAAGTAACCACCTCAAAAGTATTTTCTGTCTTTCTCATGTCTAGACAAAATTCTAGTAACGAGCGGTGCCTAACAAGAGGGTTCAATGTGAAACCAGGCCAGCCAGGCTCAGCCACCAGAGCAAAATGATCCTCGGAACAGCATTTCATTCCGAAATGAGCCCCATACACAGCGCAGTCAAGATAGTCTACACAAGGCTTTTGTTTCAAGCCCAACAGACACTCCTGATGGCAGTTTTCAATTTACAAATAATTAAAAAAAACCCACATCCCTCAGCATAAAAATACAACACACATCTTCCATTGCCTCCAACACATTTAGTCCTCAAAATCTGCTTTTGCACTGTTAAGATGGCAGATTTCCTTAGGTTCCAGGGAAGCCGGTTCTAATGAGAAATGGCTCTATGAGACATACCGAATCCCGAAACTTTTATACCCTCCACCTTCTAAGGCTTAGACTCAGAAAACAAGAACTTCCAAGCGCAGTCTTACAGTCAGTTTTCAAATCAGCACACCAGCATCCTAACCCCAGCTTCAGAATCTGCACTTTTAGGTGGAATCCAGGCCAATTAGCATTGGTCCTACTGCTCTCCTGCACCTCAGCAGGGTGGTCAGAGCACAGGCAGAGGCTTTTCACTTCTCAGAAAAAGGCACTTTTGCACAGGCTTTGTTGTCTGTTTGGTTTACAGGCATAGCGCCTGAACTCGAAAGGATTCCCAGCATCTCTTAAGTGTTATGGTTTGAAGAACCCACAAGAATGTCTTGTCGTTTAGACAATTATTCTATCACCTGATGAACCCTCCCCACCCAGGAAGGGGAATCAGAAAAAACAAGGAAACCCAAGGGATGAAATATAAAAAGATTTAATAGAATAATACTAAATCATTAACATTAATAATACTAAAGAACCAATATTGATCCTGAGACCAATGTAAGATACACAAAGATTATACTCAGCCAATTCCATCAGCAGGAAGCTGTGCACTCCCAGCAGGGGACAGCAAATGTCGGACACTGCGAGCGCTGCGGCTTCGGGAAGAAGGGAAGGGCTCAGGGGTCCAGCACCAGGACAAGAAGTTCTCAGGATCACAGCCATCATAGAAGAGGAGAAACTCCTCAGCAAACTTTCTAATTTATATTGAATGTGATGTTCATGGTATGAAATAATCCTGTTGGCCAGCATGGGTCAAGTGCCCGGGTCTCACCCCTCCTCACCCCTGCACCTGGCGAGCTTGAAAAGACTAAGATCTTGAAACCCACAAACCATAGGTGGCTATAAAGTAAATATTTTCACAAATTCAGACACTAGAGTCTTCTAAGTATGCAGTTTTCTCAAGGAATAGAAAAGACCTTACTGAAAAGTAAAATTACTGAAAGAGAAATTAATCCTGCATAGCTCAAACCAGGACACTAAGAAAAACAGACCAGGTAAAATTAAGCCAATTTCTTCCAACCCCACTCCCTTCTCCCTGCCAATCCCAGCATCCCATTCAGGGAAAATGTGGTCAAAACGGTCCATAAAACACAAAGTGCCACACAACCCACTTGAATCTGGCTTCCATCTGTATCTTAAAGGACAGGGGAAAAAAAAAAAGAAAAAAAGACTTCACACACAAACAATTTTCACATATTTAATGTAATGGCACCCTAATTATGTTTACAGTACTTTCATCTCCACTAGATACTGTGTTTCAAAAGTATAATGGGAAAGTCAAACATAAAAAAAACCAATTTTTTTTGTAAAGTTTTAAAAACTCAACCATTTGCAATTACATTTGCATAAAAGCCTTTCAAAAAATTGTTAAGAATTGGGGGGTTTTTTTCACCCTCACACAACNTTCTTAGAGAGTGAAACAGTACTTAAAAAAAAAAAAAAAAAAAAAAAAAAAAAAAAAAAAGGTTTTGCTGGGTCTTTTCACAAGTTAAGGAGATCAAAGATGGCACTTCTGAAGTCAGGGGTGTCATAAGGTTATATCAGGACTTCCGCTGGAGAGCCTGCCATGAAGCAAATGCTGTAAGTAGGAAAAGAACGTGCAAGAGTTCTGAATAAGTGAGTAGTGCAATATGTTTTGCAAGCTTGTGTTCCAATAGCCATGGCACTGAAAACTGCTGGCTGAGGAAAGCCTGCCTGAATTTCTTCGGGTACGGTCTATTCAAAGCATACCTATCCCAGAAAGTCATATGGATAGCAACACGCTAGACTCTGCAACGCTAGTGATAATCCAAGGTAAAATCCAAAGGAGAGCTCAACAACCAAAACAGGCAGAAAGGTCACTTTGAGAAGCCATCGGAATAATAGGAAGTATTTGTTGGTTTTCCTATGGCAAGTAATTAAGAGAACTAACATTGAAGGAGATACAAATAGACTAGGCAGAAGTCTTTTTAAGGTACTATCAGCTAGAAAACTAGCAACCCTACCATTTTATTATTAGTTTCATAGTTTGACTTTAAAGAGTTAAAGAAAACAAGTACACTTTATTCATACAAAGTTTGCAGTATCCTTAAAGAGGTAAATCTAGCCTAAAAGCAGCCAAGGACCCTTGATTTTCACCTAAAAGCTTAGCCCGAAAGATGGTGAACTCATACAGTCACATAAAACAGACTTAAATTTTGGGGGAGGCTGTAATTCCTACAATTTACAGTGCTCATTTTAGCTTTTATTCCTCTAATTCAGGATTAGGGAAAGGACTCAAGTTCATAACTGGAGAAGTCAATAGTTTGGTTCTAGTATGAACTTTAAATATTCCTTCTCCCATACTTAGGAACCGCTCATTCTGATGTTTCCAATTTTTATTTTATATTAAGAAAATTCTCAGTAGAGTAAGAAAGGCATTAACATTTTACCTCTGCATCCTGCTTCTAGAATTGCCTCCCACCGCTGAGTTCCAGCAGTCATCATCCCTAAAGGACATTCACTAATACTCTCTCATATTTAATACTAAAGGCCACATCTTGTCAAAGCCTTCTCAGTGTGAACAATTCTCATCAAATGCATACAGAAACGTCCTCTAAAAAACTTGATATTTGTAAAAGAAAGTAATTCAGAACTTTGAGTTAGTATTTGTTCACGTGGATGCACATATGATATGAATCAGGCAGGTAATTTGATTCATGCATAGGACTGATGGAGTATGTTAAAGAAAAAATGCAGAAATCTATATTAATTACAATTTTTGGTTGAACCATATATTAATTATACAGAAGAAACGAAAAATGTCTACTTACACAGAAAAAGGGTGGAAATAACACAAACACACTCACTCCAGCATTTTTCCTACTATAAGAATATTGCACATTCCAAAAATGTTGCACAAATTACTGGCTTTATATAAAGACCATATATGAGGTATTAGTCTATTAATAAATAAACAAGAACATGGAAAACAAAAAGCACTTAATATAATGCAACAATCCATGCCAAGTATTTAGTGAATGAAAATTGAACAAGCAATAATACATACCCTTTTGAGGGAAAGATTAAAGTTACTTAGCAAATAGGCAGCTTTCGATATCCATGTCAGAAGCAAAGGGTTAAATCTCTTTTGATAAAGATTTTTACAAACTCAAAGCCTATTTAGAATATTGCTGTTTAAAATGCTCATTTTGCTGATGTAATCAATCTGAAAGGTAAATTCTTATTTCACAATTCCAAAAGGATACCAATATGTGGATGACAGCAATCTTATTAAGGGGAACCAATTTAATATACTAAACCTGTACTACTAGTTAAGAAATAAAACAGAACTTTTGGATTGACATCGGTTAAAATATTTAGGGGATTTTCGTGCATTTTTTTGTTGGTTTTCACCTCTTTTTTTTTTTCAGTTTTAAATAGCGTAGACTGGTTATGGATTTCCATGGTTTTGAAAACTGATACCCATTCGTACTGTCTTTATTATGAGATTCCAGCACAAGATATTAGATGAATACAACATTTTAATTGTCAGTTGTACTCTGTGTTTATGCTAAGAATTTACCTTTCAAATCACAATGCTGAAAGATTCCTGATGACAGGTAACAAATCTGTCAAGTCTAAACACAATCTATCGATTTTTTTTTTTTTTTAGAACCTTCCAGAAACACTAGGAATCTGTAGGCAAGCTTATCTTGTTTAAGTTCACAAGAGCACAGGGAAGTATTTAAGTTCAATAAACTGAGCTACAGAAACTACATTGCACACATGATAATATAATAAGCACAAAAAAAAGAGTGTTTTCAGTATGCTCTTCTAAACTTTGTTAAAGAGATATTTGTATTTTGGAAGGAAGGAAAAAAAAAGTTTGTGTGCACACAAGCTTACATATATGAATAGCCCTTAAATAAGTCAAGGGTTATTCAAATCCTAAAAATCTCTTCAGGCCAATGAAAGGCTATTTGGAAAAAAAAAAGTAATTCCTACATCACTCTCCTAGGTGAAGCACAATCTTAACATATTCCCTCTTGTTATTTTCCAATGTTAAAAAGCAGGTTTTTTATTAATACATTTGCAATGCTGGACAGAGTAACGGAGACCCAGGTAAGTCATATTTCTGCTGCTATTTTGTATAAGTTATCGAATTTGCACAATAAGTCCGTATCAGGTAAAAATTGCAAGTATCTCCTCTGCTGCAATCCATACGCACCAGTAACTCAAACAGTCCTGAACTGGCATATATGAAAAAATTATATCACATTTCTGAAATTAAAAATATGTATCTTATGTTGAAGTTCAAGTTTATGGGAAGTATTTACTAAACTGAAATATGCGAGATGATTTCTCTCCCATTTTAAGTAGTTACTAAGACATTTACTTCCCATCTGTTGTTTCTATTCAGAAGATTAGTTTCATCTACAAGTTCTTTATAGCAGTTAAGTGTTTTTTAGAACAAACAGTTCAAAGAATTTTTTCCATGTTAGCACAAAACCAAGAAAGGTTACAAAGATGTTGAAAGAAGAATAAAAGAGATGAAAAGAAAGGAAACATTATTGTCCAGAACAGTCTGTATACGTGGTAACCATGTTTCCTCGTCTCTGAGTGACAGTCCTACAGTGCTTGCTGGATCCATGAAACCTGTTATCAGTTCGCACCGCATGTCGGTGTGCGTTTTCAAAGTCACTAAACGAAAACATTTTCTCCATATTTTCAAACACATCATCAAACAGTCCACCTCCAAAGGAGAACTCTTGGAAAGAACGTCTTTGCCGATTGTGAGCTTCCCGATGACTTCGGAAGTGATTTTCAAAGTGCTTTTTTGACCGTGAGTTTTGACTAAAGAGGTCAAAGTCTTTGAACAGATCATCAAAGTTGAAATTAAACGACTGATGAAACGGACTTTCATTGTTTCCTTGTCCTCCGTGACGCCCAAACTGATCATATTCTCTTCGTTTATTTTCATCTGATAATGTTTCATAAGCTATTTCCATTTAAAACAAACAAAAGAAAGTTTAAAAAGTTTATTTACATTCCCATTTAAAAAAGAAAAAAGAAAACCATTCCCAAATATAAAAAACAGCAGTTTTCTCCCACTCCCTCTACAGGAGAAATTTCAAGCAAAATTTTCATTTGAGACACGAGCCCAATCAAGCTCAACATTTGTTTATCTTTCTTCAACACAAAATAAGCTGTTTCAAGATAAATAACTATTTATTTACAATAATAAATATAGCTATACTATGAGGACAGATTACATCCTCGAAATTTTAAATTCCCATAATACAACATAGTTTAACTACCAAAAAAGATTGGTGCTTGTATTTGAAAGAAAATAGCAATGACACATGGTGATTAGAAAGACTGAAGGAAAGAGGATGACTTAGGAGCTCTATCTAACAAAACAAACTAACTGCCTGCTGCATTCTTATCACAGAAACACAGCGCAAAGTCTGCAAAACTACTTGCCAGCCAGCCCTAGCTACACTGCAGTTACAACTAAGCAACAAGATAAACATCAAGGAGATAAAACAAAGGAAATTAATTTCCTCTATGTCCAAATTCTCAATTTTTTCAAAAGTCCAACAATAAACATAGATTTTGTGTTTGGATATACCTAAAATGGAATTAGGTTTCCATACAATCTTTGGTCCAGACCTACAGCTACTGGTGTTCCAAGGTAGAAACTCTGACAGATAATATACCTATTCTGATAACATTA
This sequence comes from Dromas ardeola, assembly GCA_013398915.1. Classification (NCBI taxonomy): domain Eukaryota; kingdom Metazoa; phylum Chordata; class Aves; order Charadriiformes; family Dromadidae; genus Dromas; species Dromas ardeola. Next base: position 113,794 of record VYZM01019794.1, on the reverse strand, counting down.
AGTATTTCAAACACTTCCATTTTCTTATCTGTCAAAGGCTTGCAACTATTTTATGTACTTCAACAGTTACTTAAGAGTCACAAGTTCCTCCTGTAATAGCTGCAAACAACTGCAGGATGTAAAAAGACTGCCCCTCTTTTCATTATATTAATAACTACCTTTCTTTCAAAATAGCTTTTCTGCAGACAAGAAGGTAAAACCCAGAAATATCTTATTAGCTTAGTTAGGAGAACTACACAAATAGATGGATGTTATAACACAGTCTATGGGAGGCAGAAGTGGAAACACTTTATTTTTCACCAAATCTTTTTCTATTCTGGATTATTTGTTTCCCCCATTATATTTTATCACAAAACACTTATGAATGGTGTATTCCTAGAATAACAGGATAGTTCAGGTTGGAAGGGACCTCAGAAAGTCTCTGTTCTAACCTCCTGCTCAAAGTAGGGTCAGTTATGAGATCAGACTAAATTACTCAGGGCTTTATCCCTTCATTCCCTAAAAAAATCTCCAAGGTTGGAGACTGCACAGCCTAAGAAACCCATTTCAACACTGGACTGTCCTCAAGGTGAAAAAGTTTTTCCGTATAACCACTCTGAATCTCTTGCACCTGTTGTCTCTTGTATTCCCACCATGGGCCACTGAAGGACCTTGCTGCATTTTTTTGATAATCTCCCCATAGTTACTGGAAGGTTGCTGTTAGGTCCCCCTGAACCCCTAGTAATCCTGAGCTGGATCTTATTAGACAGATCAAAAGATCAGAATTAACCTCCTAGGAAGTTATCCTACTGCCAAGTATTTTTTGTGACAAGAGGCATAAGCCAAAAAGGCTAATAAGAAGAATGCACGAACCGTGTAAGAGGCCTGGCTATGTGCAATGAAACAGAAAAAAGTAAGATACTGATATTGAACATTTGACAGCACAGAAGTAGAATTAAGAAAAATATAAATCTTTTAACCTCTTACTCAGTAAAAACAGAGCATACTTAAGTTACCAAATCTGCTCACAGATATAAGCTACGTGTCAAATTATTAAGACCGAGGTTAGCGTATATTACCTTCGGCAATTTCTCTAAATTTCGCTTCTGCTCCAGGACTCTTATTTTTGTCTGGGTGGTATTTCATAGCCAGCTTGTGAAATGCCTTCTTGATCTGGCGGTCAGATGCATTTTTTGGCACTCCTAAGATATCATAATAGCTCTCTGTAGCGAGTATTAATTCAGTTATCATTAAAATGCAGAGAGCAAATGTGAAGACAGATTGCGTAGTGGCCATTTCTCTGGTTCCTAGAAAGAAAAAGAAATATACTTGAAGAACAAGTTATTTCACATTCCACAACAACTAAAAGTATAACTGTAAGCTGGAAGAGGAAGACTTGCATGTTTGAGGAGTCACTCAGTGACAAGACATGTAAGCACGTTGTTTCACACATGTCAAATTCCATTCCCCTGGTTTCATAATCACAGAATATGAAAGTGAAATTACTGCAAATTCACATTTCACATGCATCACAAGCATGCTTCAGTGTTCATTTTTGTTTTACACCTATCCTTAACTGTACATTCTCCCACAGAACTGTTGAAGTAAATACACAATACATTTCACTGTATCAAACAGTTCATGCTGGCATACCTGAACTAGCTTTAAATTAATTCTTGAGTTCTAGGACCATAAACACAGCAGCTCTACATTAAGCACAGGTTGCAAAAACACACTCAATGCTGGAAGGCCAATTCACTGATTAGCCTGTGCAACAATAAGAGCCTGAAAACACAACTGAACTATAGATTGACTGTGAGGAGCAGGAAGACAAGGCTGTTGGACACCCATGCTCAGCTTCAGAAGGTCACTTAACTGAGCCAAGAACGTGAGAGAGTAAAACACCCATTTAGGTATGGAGTTCAGTCAAGTAGGGCATATTTTAATTTACTTTACAATGGGCTGAGCTTAGCTTACTTTCATATTAGATTATACTATAAATAAAAACACCTACCATATCTTCGATATCAAAAGAATTCATTTGATAAATATCACTGCATATAAAGGTTTACATATTAAACTCTCCATGTCTGAACTGAACTCAAAAAAGAAGTCTTCTTTACTAGACAAGCAGCTTAACAATAATTAAAAGTTGTAACTTTTTTTCAGCAACTTGTTTGTCAGAAAGTTACATTTTAAAACAAACCAGTGTTAGGGGAAAAAGCTGTGGCACAAGTCGTAAGAAAAATCAGTTCCATGTAGGCACATGATATTTCATGATTTTTATGAAGGACAGAGTGAGCTCCTCCTACCAGAAGGAGAGGTCAAATGATTTTCAAGGTCTGTGCATATTGTATTTAAAACACAGAGTATAGGAACGTGAATGTTCAAAGACAGAATGCTGGCTGTCACCCAACCAATAGGATATATGACAAGGCCTTGAACGTGACAGAAGTAACATGTCCCCCCCACCAGATTACACTGATTTGAGTGCAAGTACAACTCAGAGACATGAATGGTATTACTTTCCTGAAAGTTGAATAAACTAAACTTACAGTCTGATTACTATTAAAGTTAGAATATTTTTACACGCTATGTGGCCCAAACACTTGTCACAGAGAGTTCAAAACCTTTGACTATCAGCTACATAAGACAATTAAGCCTTTAATAGAAAGTCCATACCGTCTCAAGAAGTTTAACACCCAAGCACCAAAAATGGGAAAAAGATATTATTTCTAATAGGTAAGTCAGAAGGCTAAAATGAATCTTGTGGGGCAAGAGCAAAAAGCTCTTAAGATTAACATGCCCATGCCCTCTTAAGCATTTATTTGGCAAGCAGCCTGCATGATATCAAGTGTTAAGGAGCAGCAGTTGAAACAAACAGTATTTTGATCAGTGTACTTAGATATCAAACAGACAGGTCTTTTCAGTATTTTCCATGCATGATACCAGACATATTTTTAGTACAAGCCTTTGCACGTATTTTCTCTCACTGGTTCACTAACCTGAAACTTTGCCACTTGGGCACTAAGAACTACATACACGTACATCCTTCCACACTTTTGGGACTTTCTTCCTGATAGTGCTTTTTAGATACAGATTCATGTCTTCATCTCACATGCGAGATTGTTTTTATTTTACTTCATTTCCACACACCCGCATCATGCTTACATAGTCACCTGTTGCATTCTCTTAAGGCTAACTTCCCTGCTTCTGTTATTAAACATTGAAAAGAGTGGTTTATGTTCTTCATTAAGAGCCAAACCCTCTTTTATAACTCCTAAGTTCATCAGAGCCTGAGAACATCAAGTCACTCCCTTAAAGTTTTCTGCTTGGCCTAACCTCAACTCCTATTAGCCTTGATAATGAATTACACCTAAGTTTTCCTTTTTCTACAGTTTTACATTAGGATTTCTGTAGTGCAGTTCTATGCTGTACCTCCCCTAGTTTTATCTGAATTTCTGAAGCATACAAAAAACCAACAGTACTTAAGTTTCACTGTTTTTTAAAATAAGGTAGGCAACTTAATGCTGCCGTTGAACAACTCAATGAAACTCAAACATAATAAAATTAAACATAAATGAAAATCAAATACAAATGAAACTCCAATATAAGCAACATTTTAAACTTGACACAGTAAGTCTTATATTTAGACACTATTATCAATTATTGAATTTACTTTTCAGAACATACCTATTTTATATGCTGTCAGCATCTTAGTGTTGCTACTGTTAAGTAAGATGTTAAATGCCTGACCTATCCTTCGCCATCCCTAATTATTTTTACAATTACTTTCAAAATGAAGTTTCTTTTAAACACTATTCTGCTTATGTCTCTTCTCCCTTGTTTTCCCAACTGAAAAGGGACAGACAAGTTTCACTTTCACAAGTTACTTCCAGACTTCGTTAAGTTCTGTATACTTCTTGATATTAGGCTCATGCCACAAAACAGTCCCTCCTTACAATTATGAAGAACTACATTTTATCTGAGTATATCTAACAATAAAGGTAGAGATTTTATTAATACAGATTAATTATTTAACTCTGCAGGATAAGTAGTTACAGATACCAACTACTATTAAGCTTGGTATAAGAAGCATACTGTCTAGTGTTTATCAAAAGTATTATAGAGGTGATAACAATCAGTTCTTTATCAGTTCATCAACATTTATCAATAGCTGCAAGATGGTGATGTTTAAGGATGACGCAGCTGGAATAAAATCTGTCTCATATAGAATATGAGGAGCTACTTTGCATCTTGCAATGCAAATGCTGTATTCCATCCCGCTTTAGGAGTAATTAGCAAAGATCTTTGGCAAATCCACAACACCTCGCATACTCAGAAAATCCACGGCATCACTACTGCTCTGATTACGTGAATTGCGATGCACTATCCCGTGGAATTCTGATGTCATATAATTATTTTTGCAAACGATTCATTAGTAGTAAGCAAGCTACCAAAGTTTTCCATTGGTTCTCATATCACGACTAACCCGATGAGTAAGCAAGTCTCCCACAACCAGCTACAGGAGAGTCTGTCAAACTCCGGGGCTTGTACTTTTCTTGGCCTCTCCTACACTGATCAGAAAGCAAATCTAGAAGGCCCCCGAAACCAGCTCGGGAGAACAGGGAAACGAAAGAGAACCTCCCCTGGCATCATCCTCCCTAGCCAGGCCCCTAATGAACCTCGCTAGAGCCGTACCGCAAAGCGAGGCCGAGCCAGAGCTCGGCAGATGATACCAGCGACACTAAGGGACGCTGTCCCACCTCCAAGACGGTCAGACTTTGGAAAGACCACAGCAGATGGGCCTAGCGAGAAATGAGAGCTCAGAGAGACCCAAAGGGCAAATAAATCCACCAGACCGACTCCCAATGTTGTCCCAAAGCTCTAAGGCACACCACCAGTGTCCCCCCCTTCCCACACCGCCCCC